>JALLPH010000501.1:0-35654 GCA_036939855.1 Cyclotella choctawhatcheeana
CCACAGAAGCTAACCATACCACCAGCAACATTCGGTTTTAATGCCTTTCTCAGAGCATGGATGTAAGTTCCACCTCCTTCATAGGAATCGTTCAATGAAATTATAAAGCTAAGCAAATAATCATGAGCACAAACGGAAAGTGGGGTACAGGATACGAGTCATACAAGTTTCTTACCTATGAGTAGATTCGTCATAATGAGGTGGAAGATTTCTCTGTCCACCATTTGCATCATAACGAACAACAAATGCATCATGGATGAAAATATCTCTGGCTTTAGATGACGATGCAGCCTCGTTGAGTTTGAACTGATGACGGAGCAATGGTTTTATCCTGTGCATCCATACATCATGAAACCATGATTGTAAGTCTGTCAATTCATGAAGCGGAAGATCAGTTGTAGGTACAGCATAATGTCGAGTAGTCGTCCATCCTTTTTTCTTTGCGAAAATTTCAGCACATTGAATAATTTGTTGGCATTCCTTTGACGAGATGATTGGTGTGTTGTCACATGTAAGAAAGACCTTTCCATTCAAATACGAAGAAAACTCATAACGTTCATCAGTTACGGCTGCACTACTATAACCGGGGTCTCGGATAGTGCCATATGCTCTCTGCTTCTGTATAATGACTGCCATTTCAGGATGATTTGCAAAGGTGTCATTGGAAGTCGCTTGATTCCATAGATTCTGAGATTGTAAAAAGAAACCGCAACAATGCCCATTCTTTGCAAAGTCCTGAGACGATGCTCTACCCAAATATGACGCAGCCTTAGCATGGAATGCATCAGCATTAGAATGGTCCATACCAAGGATTACATCATAAATACTTGCGGCATCTTCATATCTACCTTGCTGCATAGCAACATCACCTATTCGTTTCAATTGGCGTATTGACAAATCATTGACATTCGTACCATTTTCGTAACGACACCTCTCGCAATCACATGTAAAACCACCTCCCATTATTTGTTTCAGGTCTTTTCTACGTGTGCCAAGATCTTGATCAAGAGCGTTAATCTTTGAAATGCATTCCTCTCCTTTGTTCATATCATGAAGGACAATCCATGCTAAATTGTTGCCTTGTATTGTCTCTTTCGACGAAATGTTATCATCACCCATAGTTAGCAACAATGTTGGAGCACAAGAGTGTCTCAGTTTGCTGACTACCAGTGGAACGAAAGCATAGTATGATTTGTTTAACAAAGCATGAATTCTATTGTGTGCATCTTGGTGTTGCTCGGAGGTATTCGATGACATCCAATATGAAAAATGAGTGGCTCTTCTCCACATTGCAATCGCAGTATCGATGCTGCTGCCAGCATTGTCTGAAGATACTTCATTTAATGGTGCATCCATCACATTTAAGGCTAAGATCCTTTCAAGGTCTGTCATCTCAGTCGATGAAATTAATGTCTTTGTCGTGTATGAGACCAAGGGATGAGTAGATGAACTGACTCTAATAATACAGTGACGTTTGATCGTTGTATACAGTTGTGCAAATTCTTGATAGGATGGAAACTCTCTGCCATCAAGCTTATTATCAACACAGCGAATAGAACGGAGTAAACTCCAATGTGAGCGTGATATGGCCCACATCTCCTCAACCACACTTTCTTCTGAAGGCTCAAGACCGTATGTATCTTGTGCCACATTGTTGCTGCTGCTGAAATATAGATTCAATATGTCATCCACCATCGAGCGACAAGTGCAGCAAATCAATGATGCGATCATTAGAGCACACTCGTCTTCTCCAATTTGTTGTATCATTGATTTCGAATCACTGCCGTTGGCACTAGTATTTCTTCCATAAATTCTTTGTTTAATCGAATTCAACGAGTCCAGTAAATCTTCAACTTCTGAATCATTGGCATGTTTGATTCGATTCAAGTGACTCAACAGCCGATTTTGACAGAAGAATAGCTTTGGTAGTAAAAATGAGCCTTCACGTGAAGATTTTCCATGTATTGTATTTTGCTCTCCTCTGCATTGACATTCTTCACCACAGTACAAAGTACCGCACCATGGATATGGCTCATTAGAATTCGATTCATGAGCTCTCTTGCAAAAGGTACAAGGTATTGGAGAAATATTGCATATATGATTGTCAATAAAGCGAGGTAGAGATTCAGCTATAGATTTGATAGGCGCTGTCTTGTCTCCCGCAGACGGTTTGAAGTATCTCTGTTCCATCAAGGGCGTCCACAGTACATGGCGGCCACAAACATCGCAATTACGAATCTCACGTGTTATGAATTGTTCTAAATGAGTAAATGATGATGTCCGTTGCTCAGACGGCTCATTATTTGGATCTATTCTGCGTCTTTTGAGAGATATCTCAGTTTTAGTTTTCTCGTGATCGGGCAATGATGGAAACCAAGATGGTATTAGTACACATTGATCGTTCTGTCCAGCACCGCTGGTGTGGTAATGGAGAGGCAAGTAAGTTCCTTTGCGGATGACGATATCTTCTCTGGCAGCAGCTGCCATGGGGGTGATGGTGAGGTTGATGGTGGATTTCTGTGGATTTTATGTACAAAATTTGGTGGCAACAGCGTTGCGGCAAGATCTCATTAGGTATACCTTTAGGTACTATCTACCACCTCTACCATGACGGGAGTGGATCATAGAGGAAACCTTCATTATTATCATTGCACGAAAGAGGGGCTATTCTCTATCTCAGATGTTTCGTCAACTCGTCCTCTCTAAATGGTATTGGTCGATTGTCAAGTCTTGTGGACCTCGTATTGTGTTAGTAAGGAGTATAATAAACATTTTCACCATATGCTGCAGCAGCCACATCTCTTTGATCACTCTTAATCTCATCCACATATTCCTTATATAAACGTTCAGCATTCGAATACTCTTCACCTGTTACGTATCCACTGAAGTAGAGATGTTGTAGATTTGCCAATGCATCAATTTCACCACACTTCACCGCAATCATGTAGTGTCTCTTGGCCCTATCCATATTTCCCGCTTTCTGCTCCTTCATGCCCAGATTAAATCTCGAAAATATGTCACCTTTCATGGCCGCTAGTTCCCAATAATACTCAGCCTTTTTCATATCCCTTTCCACGCCAAGACCATTCAAATAGGCATCACCAATGTTGTGATATGACTCCGCGTGACCAAGTTTGGCTGATCGATGCCAGAACTCCAATGCCTTCACGGGATCTTGAGCAAAGCCATATTGCCCTTTGTAATGGTAAACACCATGATTGAATATGGCAATTCTATCATCAAACTCATCCATGCGTTTCTTGTTATTTCTTATCATTTCCTCATCTGTTGTAGCCTCTGGAGTTCTACAAAAGGGGCACAAATCATCCAGAACATTCCCTCTACGATCTTTCACGGGTGCGAAGAAACATCCTGCGCATATATATTGGCCGCAACAAGTCTGATACTTCCTTCCCGTTTGCATGATTGGCATATTGATGCAACAAATTGGACATGGTTCTATGTTGGGAGGCTGCTTGAATAACTGTTCATCATGGAGTTCAGCTGCACGTTTCTTGCATTCCTTTTTATGTTGGGGACGGTGTGCTAGCTGGCATTCTCGATTACAGTACCTGGTCATCTTACAGCCAGTGCATATTTTAAGATCGCCTGCGTTTTCCTCGCCCTGGCCACAATTGGCGCAGCTTGACGATGATGATGTGCACATGAGCATAATGATGTTGGTTACACAAGATGGAGCGTCTTGAACGAATGATGAAGTGAGAGGAGTTTACACAACTTCCAACTAATGTTGCTGATTATATTTGCTATGAATTCTTCCCGTCGCGTCGTCTTCGTGATGTTTTATGTTGTCCACCAGATTGCACCAGAGCGATATTTGTGTCATTGTTTTTGACAGAGCTGAAAGCTGAAACTGAAAGCCAGGCTATCATACAGAGGAATTCGTACAAAATAGGCGTCAGGCGAGCCTTGGCGCCATCGCCCACTATCTACACACACTTCTGTAGTCTGTACCATCAGCCATCAGTCTACGTTCTACGTGCCTCTGTTGTGTCATGCTACATGAGCTTTTCCTCCAATAACACTTCAAAAGTAGCTGCCACAGCCATTCTGTCGGCTGGTCTTGGAGCCCTCATAAGCTATACTCTCTTGAAGCGCTCTCAGCAATCCAACGTACCTACCAACCAAGTGAACACTCGAACCTCCTTCGTCTTCCATGATCCCTCCTCGGAACCATCCAACGCAATTTCATCAGATGCTGCTGTATTATTTCCCCATTCTCACGAAGAACGGATGAGAAGACGTATTGCAGCGCGAATGTCTATTGAAGAGGAGAACTCGCAACCTAGACGGAGTGTGACGATTCGCGTACCCGCTAGCTCGGCTAACTGCGGCCCGGGATTTGACTGTATCGGCCTAGCTGTTGATCTATGGACTGAAGTAACTGTCAGTAGAAGCGAGGTATTTGAAATCACTGCCGAAGGAGATGGGGCTGAGGACATGCCCAAAGATGAAAGCAACTACATTGTCACAGGTGTAAAGGCAGCATATGAAACAGCTGAAAAACCCATGCCACCATTGAAGTATCATATAGTTAGTAGAATCCCCTATGCAAGAGGATTGGGTAGTAGTTCAGCGGCTATCGTGGCGGGCATTATTGCTGGATTGGTGTTGGCAGGTCATAGGTTGCCTGTCTGGGGAAGTGAGAGTTTGTTGCAGATTGCGGCCAGTATTGAAGGCCATCCTGACAATGTTGCTCCTGTGAGAAGATTTCTTAGTGTTGATGCAGTAAACTCTTGTGTTTTTCCATGTGATCTCACTTTCTTTTCTATCAAAAGGTCATCTATGGTGGATTTCAAATAGGGATTCACAATGGAACACGCTGGCTCACAGAACGCGTCCCAACACCACCAGGTCTACAGTTAGTTATGTTCATTCCTGATTTCATTGGCAAAACATCTGCAGCACGAGGTCTCTTAAAAGACACTGTAGACAGGCAAGATGCTGCCTTTAACATTGGTCGTGTTGCGTTCCTGGTCCATGCTCTGGCAAGCTGCAATCTTGACAATTTAAAATGGGGTGTTCAAGATAAATTGCACCAACCTCAAAGAGCTGCTGCAATATACCCATACTTGTATCCTATGATAAAAGCAGCAGAAGAGGCGGGAGCATGCTGTGCTTACCTTAGTGGTGCTGGGCCTACTGTTATGTCGCTAACAAGCGGGGCATCAGGTGATATATTTACCCAAAGAGAGAAGGAAAGGACTGACTTTACAGTGGCACGAGCTATGATGGAGGTAGCCCAACAATTTGGGGTGAAAGGTCGGATTGTGGTGACGCAAGCATCACAGGACGGAGCTAGGGTTGTGAAAGTGGAGCCTCCTTTTAGTACGGTGGATATTACGTTTAGAGATAATGTTTAACACATGATACAGGGAGGAGAGTTGGCAAATCCTATTTCCGTCTTCACCACTGATAAAACATGTTGTGGGTAGATATCAATGAAAAAAAAATAATCTTGACCAGTGCTCTAGATAGTAGGCTCTAGTGATGCAAAACCTAAAATGCCCCGAATGCAAAACCTAAAACACCCGCTAAAAAATAGAGCTAGCTACATACAGCATCGCTATCAAAACGTTCCCTCGTGATGAACGACGAACCCTACATTCATAACACATAAAACACCCTGTGATTTGTGATTGCACTCCATGATATCAACTACAATCATGACAATGGCACTCTTACAGGTTTCTCGCTTGAAGAATTGCTCAGCATGGGGTCCTGCCTTCGCGAGCATTCGCAAGAACATAATGAAGCAAAGCACGTGTCACACACGAACCATGATCAATTCAGGGATTATTTCACCACCACCACCTTGCATATCGAGTCTCCAAACATCAGTTACGAATAATCGATATAGCAGCACTTTTCTACGAAGCACAAGCGAATTGAATGACCAACTCACTGCCAATGATGACAACACTTATCCACAGATTAGTGATAAGCCAAAACCGAGAACGCGAAAGCAGCGAAGTAGACACGCGAAAGAATATCCACTGCAAAGAATCGATAAAGTCTTGGCTGATCGTGGGTTGGGTACAAGATCCAAAACGTTTGAATTGGCCAAATCCGGAAGAATTGCCACAGCAGCTAGTCCCGATGGTGAGTGAAGACGATGTATTCACAACAAGTTTCCTGTCTGAAAATACATACTTTCTGTTCTTAACAATTCATTCCATGAAGTTCCCTTTGAAGAAAGAACAGTCATTAGAGGTCCAAAGCAAAAAGTTCGATCGAATGCCATTCTTTTTATTGATGGTAAATTGATTCCGGGTCCCGCACCGTTGCTTATGGTTTACCATAAACCGAAATTTATGCTATCAGTCATGGAAGATGATAAGAAGTACCTTGATCAGCAGAGGAGACATCTTGGTCAAGTGTTGCACCCTCGATATGCACGTGCTGGTATGTTCAACATGAATTTACTTATTTTTACATGTTTTATTTTAGATGTGCTAACACAATGCACTCACTACAATCATTATACCAGGGGTACATCCTGTTGGTAGATTGGATTATGATACATCTGGCTTGATCTTGTTTTCGTCTGACGGTCAACTCACAAACAAATTATTACACCCCAAGAAGGGTGTAGAAAAAGAATATGTAGCAACTGTGATGGGAGAAGTTAACAAGGAGGAGCTCAAAGAAAAACTAGCAGCAGGGGTGGAAACGACAGAGGGTGTTCATACTGCAACTTTGCTTGAGGTTATGGCATCCGATGGCCCATCAGATGAGGTAGATCCACGTATTTTTCCAAATAATAAACAAGAAGACGAAGAAGAAATTGATGAACTAGATGATGACTATGATGGTCCCTACTCGGATGTAAGACTGATAGTACGTGAAGGCAAGTACCGAATGGTGCGTAGAATGTTGCACAACTGTGGCCATTCTGTTGTTGAATTACGTCGAGAGAGGCAGGGGATAGTTTGTTTAAATGATTTAAAAGTAGGAGAATTCAGAGAATGCACTGACGAAGAGGCAGATTGGGCCCGCTCGTTACTGTATTGAAGCAAACAATATGTAATAAGCAATTGATAGTCAGAAACATAATATTAGTGTGGTATCACTTGTCTCTACTAGTACTTTAGTGAACAATTTCAACAGTTTCGAGCAAGGTCAACGCATCAAATATAGTGGACCATGCAGGGGCCACAACATGATTTTCTCTGATATATGAAGCTGCAACTGTAGAAGATTCGGCATAAACTAACTTGGCAAAGTCTATGCCAAGTACTGTTGAAAATGACGAAAGCAAAAAAATGTGAATTAGTCAACCAATGATTTGAAAATGTAGAATATGAGTAGAATTGAACTTACATTGTATTGCTGTTGGTCCTCGGCACTGCGCTCAAGGTACTCTCTATCAATCAATGCCTCAATACGCTTTTTGATCACCCTTGGTTGGGGTTTGAAGAAGGCAAGTTGCGAAAGCACTTCCGAAATCAACTGTTGGTGTTTCATGGTCTTGCGTGCCTTCATGATACGAACAATAACAGCCTCGATAGCATAGGAACGATCCTCGTCAACCCGAGCCTTGCTATGAGATGCTTCGATTGATGCCATGGGGATGCGGATTTTCCTCATGTTGCATGTGAATTTAGCGTTGGCTGTAAAGGTGTCGGTGGAGTTGATTTTGTTGCTGGCGGGGCTCTTGGTAATGACTTTGTGCTTGCCACACGACAACGAGTGCATCAGTGGCTTTAATGTCTCCAGGTCCAAGTTGAGTGTTTTTTCCAACTCATCCAATCCAAACGAAGCTCCATCGTTGAATACATTCAAGGCAACCGCTTGTAGAGTTGTAACCTGGAGATCATAGGACTTTTTGCCAAACGTAGCTCTCACAGTGGCATTCCCCTGTGTATGAACCCAAGTGAGCTTACGCTTTGTATGAGTAACATCATGCCACTCCTTAAACATGTCCAAACACTTTGTCATACTCTCGGGGATGATAACCTCGGGTGATTTGTATGTGGGCCAGAAACCAGCCGTGAGGATCTGAGGGCTGAAGGAGAGATTGACAGGTGGCTGCTTGGCGACGTGCTTATCAAATTCAACCTTTGTGTCGTTCCCGATGACCAAATCATTCAACATACCCTCCATTTTGGACGTGAATTGTGTCCCGCATTGAAGCTTCAACTTGCTAATCATGAGTTTTTCAGCGTCATCACTCGCCGAACGTTGGTTCAACAGACGTTTCGCCAACTGGTTTCTGTAAATCTCAGCAAAGAGATCCTTATCAGTAAGGAAAGAGAACAACTTGACTATGCGATCCAAACTTTGCTCCACTTCTGTCTCATTGAGCTTCTCCCCACCACTCTTTAGCACGCGGTCACAAAAGGTTGACATCAACTCGGCATTGGTATACTGCCCCACATCATTGTTAATGATCTCTTCAAATGAGTTCTTCAATGCCTTTTGGAACAAGTGATGACTGGAAAATGTCTCTCGAATCACGCCCAGGTATTTTTCATGCAAATCAATCAAACTCTTGACAAACTCGGGATCATCATTCTTATCTTTCTCCCCGCTATCCAACCTAGCCTGTCTCTTGTCGATGCAAGCATTCCCCATCTCGGTAATGAAGCTCTGAACAATATCGGCCATGGGCTGCAGGCCGGACTCCAAACGCGAGAATAGTTGAAACATCCTCTTGAGATCATCGGACTTGTCATTGGCAAGCAAGACACGACATCCCGACCCCTCCTTCTCGAGCAAATTCATTTGAACTTTTTGCAATATCTCATCCTCCACGACCCTACGAAGTTTCGGCTCGGATGCCGGATTCAAGTATTCCCCAACTCGTAACTTCTCCTCATTCAAAGACTTTTCAACTTTAATAAGGTAATCGGGGGTGGAATCCTTGGCGATCCACTCCTCCCTCTTTCGGGCGTAGTAGGATCGAGTCCCCTCGAGGAAGGGTGTTTCCAAATCGGCCGTGTACGAGTCCAGGCTTCCCATACCCATACTTTCGTACAATTCCACGATGGACTTGACGAGCGTCTTGTCGATGATTTCCCCCTCCCTCTCTTCGTCGATTAGTGCAATAATGGCCGATGTGGTGTTATCCTTGACATTTTCGTATATCTCATCCTTGAATCGTTGCAATCCCGCCTGTTCGAGGGTGGGAAGCGAATGATGCTTGACGTAATACCGATCGAGGTAGGTGAAGAATTTCTTGAGCCACTTGTTCATGATTTGATGATTGAACCAACGGTGTTTTAGTTCGTTGAGGAGGATGGTCCCGCCCTGCCCGGTCTTGTCGCGTAGGGCCGGGAGGACGGTGTTGCGTAGGTATTGCTCGATGGTTTCGCCGTGGCGTTGGTAGAGGTCGCGGGACCAGTTGTAGGGAGAGCGTTGGGTGCACATGTCGTAGCATGTTCTGAATGGCGTGAGGATAACAGTAAGTTAGTTGTTAATGTTGTAACGAATAATTCATGGTTGCATCGATTAGCAAGAATTTAAACTGCTTCTCCATCACTGCTGTTTTTCAAGATTGACTCACGTGTAAATCCGAATATATTCCTTGGGCTCAAACGAAGTATCGAATCCATCGTCCAGAGTCTTTTCCAATACATCAATGGCCTGAAATTCAACGAGAGATGGGAGAGGGGGATGTAATACGCCCGGAGCAGCAGAATATTAATAATAAAAAAGCAATGAGAATTGGAATATCAAAAAGCATTCGCACTGGCAAAAAAAATGCTGCTGCCGGGGCCAGGGAACACTACGGCTATGACATAGGATTTAACTCACCCCCTTTTTGATTACATTGTTCCAACCATCTTCTAGCTGAATTATATTCCCGTTGCTTGTATTGGACATGGTTAGATCTTGCTTGCTTCGTGTTGACGTTGTTAGTTGATGTTTTCTTTTGGCTGCCCTCTCGTTGTTATTTTTAGTCGGTATATAATGTTACTCTTTTAGCGAATAATTCATAGTAAAACCCTCATGTAGCCCCCTAAATTAATCTTTCCCGCTCTTTTGGCATCTTTTCGCTTGCAACAAACACACGCAAACACACGCTTCAAATTCTATTCTTCATCGTCTCCTGTCAAACCAACGTCCTCAAGTCTCCAATAGCTTCACCCGTCTTCAAGTCTACCCTAAATCAATATGCAGGTAAGTTTATTCGTCTTATTTTACGCCATAAGCGGTTGACATTGCGTAATTTCTTGAGGCCACGGCTCCATCATCCGACATGGTCGTTGGCAGTAATCGTTGAGGTCATTGGCAGTTGGCCATCATCTGGCGGGCAGTTCCTGATGTGATGGTGGCATCGACACGAATATACCCCATCTTTGAATACCAATTCCTAACTGTCGTGAATGTATCCATTTCATCAAAACTAACTCGCTCCCTTCGTCGTCTATCTTCATCTCTTCGAAAACCTCAATATGAAAAAAAAAGATCTTTATCAAAACACTCACGGGGCGTAAACAAGCATTCAACTTTGAACCAGAAAATCAAGTATTGGCCGTGAAGAAGGCACTTCAAGAAAAGGAGGGGATTCAAGTGGATCAGATTCGTTTGATTTTTTCGGGGAAGCAGTTGTGAGTTTGTATGTTTGTCGTGTGTGTAGAGATTGTTTTAGGGACACATTGCGATATTGTTAGTAGAACTGATTGACAATGTTACGAATTCTTCTTTTATTGTTTATATAGGTCGGATGATCGAACCCTAGAATCGTACAATATTAGTGCAGGGGGAACGATACACATGGTGCTTCAGCTTCGTGGGGGACAATGCTAAATATATACCATTAGTCAGAAAATGCAATATAGAAAAAGAGTGATTTCTGACGAATGAATAGATATCTGGTTTTTCAATCTCTTGAGGTTTACCTACGTCACTTGATTAGAGAGAGTTTTTGTGGAGGGTTCGTGTGTTGAAGTTATAGGTCTTCATAGGGTTGGTACTTACCTTGGATGTTGTAGATTCATCCATACCAAACAACTTGTCCTTTGGAGATCCTTGATAAAAATAAATTCATGAGTTTCATGTATCAGTAAAATGTTCACTTGAGATTTCATTACATCTTGGGGTATTATCATTACTTAATCTCATTACCGATTCACAAGGTTACAAAGAAATTAATTGATTTGCTTAGATTTCTCCACTTTGTAATTTGGTTGAACAACATTTTTACACATCTAGGCAACCAGTAGAACCGAATGCAACACCGCTGAAATGACACATTCAGAGTGACCTTTCATCATTACTATGGATCAGATTTTGGTGTGATAATCAAAACTCTTGCCTTTGTCGGTACAAATTTCATGCCATCGACAATATTGCTCCTAAAAACCACACATATTTCCACAGTTGGCATAAATATTCCCTTTAAACACCAAAGCTACTTCCACACCCGCAACTCTCCTCGGCATTTGGATTGAAAAATTTGAACCCCCCACCTATCAATTCATCCGAATAATCCAATTCCAACCCGTACAAATACAGTAAACTCTTGGAATCCACCACACACTGTATCCCCTGCTCCTCATACGTGTCCACCTCGTCATCTTCTTGTATCGCATCGGCGGTGGAAAAATCCATTACGTACGATAGACCCGAGCATCCCCCGTTCCGTACGCCCATTCGTAAGATTAACGGTGTGGATGGATCATCAATTGGATTTTTCGTATCCGTGTCGCGTTTTTGTTTTAATTCGAGTAGACGTGCCATGGCCTTGGGTTGTATGGCTATGATTGCATCTTCGGGGGGTTCGTAGTTGAATTCTTCTTCGTCGGTGGAGGAGGGTGGCGGTGTGGTGGTGTCGGTAGAGGAGTGGAGGAGAGGGAGAGTTCTTGAAATATTATCACGTCGAGAGGTTGTTGCTGATGAGAATGAATGTACTTCGAGTTGTTGAACCGCAGCGATTGCTATTAGCAGATAGAATCGTTTGACCATATTGCAATGTGGAGGTGATGATGTGTAATGATGTATTCCCAGTTCCCTGTCGCCTGCGTTTTGATTGTCTTATGGTTTTATTCGCTCGGATTTCTTGTCAATTGTCTAGGTGTGGGTTTTCAGATTAGGGGGCAAAGAGCAGTCCTTTTTACCCTTGAATGTAATTCATTGCCCTCTATATCTGTTCTAGCCTAGTGATCTCACAATCATCATCGATGGAGTCCGAAACGGCCAACCTAACACCTCAACTATTCATCGCCAAGAAGCGTGAAGCCAAAGAACCCCACACAGCATCAGAAATAGCATGGTTCATCCAACAATTCATGTCGGGGAACGTCAAAGATTACCAAATGACGGCTTGGCTAATGGCCGTATGTCTCAATGGTATGACTGCCGAAGAAACAGCGGCATTGACCGAGGCCATGGTTCATAGTGGTGATGTTATGGATTACTCACGTTACGAATCGGTGCTTGGGAAGAATGCACCCCACCGCGTGGATAAGCATTCTACCGGTGGAGTCGGCGATAAAGTCAGTTTGATTCTAGCTCCGTTAGTCGCATCATTTGGTCTATTCGTGCCCATGATGGCAGGTCGTGGTCTGGGACATACAGGAGGTACTATTGACAAATTGGAATCTATCCCGGGGTTTCGTACTCAGTATTCTGCCGAGGAATTTTCAGAGCTGTTGCTGACTGAAATTATTGCTGACAAAGAAACAGAGGACAAAGAACCGGTTGGTGTGGCGATTGTATCTCCTAGTCAGAATATTTGTCCTGCAGACAAACGGTGAGGAATATGCTTGAGTACCACACTTACTCCTTCATTAATGATGAGTTATGTATCATCGACTCATCACACATCGTCTTGATGACACAGAATGTACGCCTTACGCGACGTCACAAGCACAGTCAGATCTCTTCCACTCCAAACTAGTTCCATCATGTCAAAGAAGATAGCCGAACGTCCTGATTCTTTAGTTCTCGATGTCAAGTTTGGTAGAGGAAGTTTCAACTCGAATGTAGAAGAAAGCATCGAGCTGGCAAAGAGTATGATACAAACTGGAGAATTGTGCGGTATCAAAACAACTGCGTTGGTTACTCGAATGGATAATGTGTTGGGTTATACAGTTGGAAATTGGTTAGAGGTACGGGAATGTATTGAAATAATGAAAATGGGAGATAGTCAAGATGTACTGCAACGGTCCAGTGATTTGATTAAAGTGACACTTGCATTGGCTGGTCAAATGCTCGTGCAAGGAGGGAAGGCAGAAACGATCCAAAAAGGCATGCTGATGGCTAGAGAACATTTGAAGAATGGTAAAGCTTGGGAAAGGTTTCAGGCCATGGTCAAAGTACAAGGAGGAGACTTGGAATCTTGTCTTGAAGACTATCCCGATTCTAACCATTCTGTGAGTGAATTACTCCTTGAAGAGAATATTCAAGATGCAATACTCACACATCTCATGCAATCTTCATTTATAATTCCACTGCAAAGGCAAAAGTCTACGCCAACCAATCCGGTTGGATCATGTCAATAGATTCATTGGAAATCGGTCTCATTGGAGTTCTTTTAGGAGCAGGCCGCAAGACAGTAGAAGAGTCTGTTGACTTTTCCGCCGGAATCGAATTTCATGCTCGCCTAGGGACGGAAGTTAAAGAAGGCGATCACCTTGCAACAATACACACTGAACGTGCGGATGTTTTAGAATCTGCGGTTCAACGCGTACGCGCTGCATTTGCCTTTTCGGTGTTTAAACCGAAAGCTTCTGCCTTGATAACGCATTTTATTACAAAAGACTCTGTTGAAAAGTTTGATCTCAGGCCTTCCAGCAAAATTCCATTGCAGTGAATGCTGTGGAATTTCCATTTCTCTTTGGGAATAGACTGATGACGTTAGAATGTGATTGTAAATACACTATAGATATGTAACACTGATTACTTTTAGCGCAACTTTGTACACATTATATTCATTGGCATACTCTGCATAAAAATCACCTAGCAACGAAAGCAGCCATATCATCCATACCCGCACCACTGTAAATCTCCGCAATCCGCTCTCTCACCTCACCATACCTTCGTCCCGTCAAACAAGCCACATCCAACAAATAATTAGCCTCATCCGACGCCACTTGCTTCGGCGTCTTATCCCCGCCATTCTCATCCCTCTCGTGCTCACGAATTTTTTCGTAATATTCCAACATTTTCGCCATGGCGACATCGATCGAATCCCCCTCCTCGGCAAACTGGGCCAGTTTCGAAATTTCGGCAAAGTCATTCCGCGTCAATCCCATCGACGGCAGCGGCATCCTCACGCACATCCTCGCCGCATCCCTCGCCTCGTCTTTACGTATTTGAGGCAACGACGATAATAATCGGGCGTAAAACGCAAATGTCGATCCGAATCCGCCGAATTTACCGTTATTGGCCTCGGCGGCGATCAAGGACGATTCGACGTCCTGTCGACTCAAATGATTTAATGCCATTGTTTCGTATAAATCGGGAAAGGGACCGATTCTTAATAGAATGTATTTATCGACTCCGTACCCCAATTTAGAGACGCTACCCGGTTCGTACTTGGTATCCAATGCCGCCATATTACCGTGTAATAATTTCCCCTCACCCAAATCGGTATTGTACAATTGAATAAGCGGCGTCGCTTCATCGGGTGGTAACATGTCATCGGCATCGGCGACGATACGTCTCATGAAATGTTCGCTGTTTAACGATAGCAATCGCATGCCCGGTACGCCCACGGCGCTTTCTACCAATGGCCACGGAGCGGTGATGGATGCAGAGTCGTACTCGGCTACGTCGTCGGCGTAGGCACGTCGAAGGGCGCATATTACGTTACCGGTGGATTGGGAACGTGCCAATGGTAACAGGTGCGGATGGAGATCGTTGTATTCGGATGATGACGTTGATGAGTCGATGGTTACGGGGATCAAATCCCCGTTGGGGGTATTGCATCCTCGACTTCCGGGGGCACCTCGTTGGGATAGCAACGATTGGAGGGTGGATAGACGAGAGACTCCAGAGAGGGTCATGTTGTCGGAGGAGGAATGGCGAAGAGAAGTTGACGACGCTGACGTCGATCGGTGGAGAGACGATCGCGAAGAAGCGGCGACGAAACAGCAGGAGGAGGCTGCTGAGGTTGCCTTTATCCTCATTGTGAAGAGTATGGCGGTCATCATGGCATGGTAGTAGTAGATGGAGCAGTGCATTCTTCGACGGCTGGCTTACTGCTGGCTGTTGGCGTTGGCGGACGAAAAAAGTGCCATGAAGACATATGTGTGGTATAAAAATTAGAGGGGAATTGGTTTGAAATGACCAATAATTAACTCTGCCTGCACGCTAAATAGTATCTTCCTATCTTAAAAACGAGTTTAATTGAATGATCACCTACGTTTCGTGTTTCCTTCACACGCTGTTGAGCGAGCGTTGAACTAACTCGCCCAATGTAATGCTACATCACCACCATGTCATGTCAAGTCCGCGTAGGCGTACGAATACGACCCCTAACCTCCAAAGAAAGCAGCGAGGGGGGCAAACAAGTCGTGCAGGCCGACACCTTCGATCGGACCGTGGGCATATCCAAACGAAAATTTACCTACGATTCGGTCTTTGACGATACCGTATCGAACGAGGAGTTGTACGGGAGCGTGGCGCCGCCTTTGTTGGAGGCCTTTTTGAATGGGTATAATGCCACTGTGAGTATCAAAGTATGTAGTAATCTTTAGATTTGCAAAAAGTAGTTCTCTAACTGTGATACATACGACATGTTCTCCATTATTTTTTCATGCTATCTGCGTAAAAGATTCTCGCCTACGGCCAAACCGGCAGCGGCAAAACATATTCCATGGGTTCCGAGGCGGGTACCGTCTCCGAATCCAGCGGCCTCATACCCCGTTTCCTCGATGGGATATTCACGACATTATTCGATCGAAAGAATACGGCGGTGAAGTCCAGTTTACAATCTCCCACGAAATCTTGTACATCCTCGAAGGATAATACAGCTAAAAACAGCAGCAGCAATAATGTAGCCGCACCGTCTCTTGTGGGGTTTAAAGTATCGGCTTCATTCCTGGAGGTATACGGTGATGACATTTACGATCTACTAGACGATGACAACGATATTCGTACATCATTGAAACTACGCGAGAACGAAAACGGTCAAGTATTCGTCGCCAATCTACGTACCAACACCGTGGTCAACGCCGCAGAAGCCATGAATGTACTCAACACGGGGACCATGAATAGGACCACGGCAGCCACATTGATGAATCATACCTCGAGTCGATCCCATGCCGTGTTTACGATACATCTTCAGCAGACTGCTAGGACTAACGAGGGAGTGGACATTACCACTTCTTCTTGTATGACATTTGTGGATTTGGCCGGGAGTGAGAGGATGAAAAAGACTGGAGCGGAGGGAGATCGAATGAAGGAGGGTATAAAGATTAACGAGGGTCTTTTGGCATTGGGGAATGTGATTAATGCACTTGGTGATGATGAACGACAAAACAGCGGTGAAAAGGTGTATGTCCCCTACCGACAATCCAAGTTGACGAGATTGTTGCAAGATGCGTTGGGGGGCAATTCTCAAACGCTCTTCTTGGCATGTGTTTCTCCGTCGAATACTAATGCCAGTGAGACCATCTCGACCTTGCAGTATGCCAATCGGGCCAGGAATATTAAGAATGCGCCCATGCGTAATGTGGATGCTGCCGCACTTGAGTTGCAAAGATTGAGAGCATTAACGTCCGTGTTGAAATGTGAATTGATTAAACATCGTTTTGATGCTTCCACTTCGTCGCCCGATCATGAAAATGAATGTGTCAATGAACACACTGTACGTTCGGAGGATATTGGAGTCGTCGATGAAAATCTATTTGGGAGGGAAGATGTTCTTGCCTATTTGACTGCCATCGATGACAAAGTGGCAGAATTGAGTGGGACTTCGTTGGGTAATCAATTCGCACCTTCTGCAGCTTCCATGTCGACTCCATCTCATTCTAGTATTGTCAACACTGCAGCACATGCTATTACTGACCAAAAGCCGTCAGCTAAAGTTACACCAACGATATTATCAACGGATGCAAATCTTACAGATGACGAAGGCGAGGATTTGAATATTGACCCCGATGAGGACTTTGCAATCGTAGATGAACTCATCGAAAGTCGACGCCGTGACAAGGAGAAACTTGATAAGATGGATGTTGAAATAGAAGAGCAAGAAAAGAAATTAGTGCAGCTTCGAGGTCATCTCGAAAGCTATGTTAATCTCAAAGAAAAGTATGAGACTTTACTCGAAGAAGTCAACAGCCTGGAGACGGAAAGAGAGACGCTGATGAAGAAATTAGAAGATGCGGAAATCGATCCGAAAAAAGGGTGCTCGATAGCCATTAAACGGCAGCTTGAAGAGGTTAAAGAAAATCTCAAGCGAGCACGATCGGAAACGAAGCGACATCAGCAACTGTATCGAAAGGCAGAGCAGGAAGCCAAAAAGTGCAATGTATTGGAGATGAAAATTGACGAAATGAAACGAGCCAAAGTTGCCTTGATAAGGAAACAAAAAGAGGATACTGCCAAACACAAGGCAAATACGAATCAAAAGACGCAAGAAATCAAGTCGCTGAAACGCAGAGAAAAGAACTTGGACAAAAAAGTACAAAAGTTAGAGGCTGAATGTCAGAGATACAAGGCGATAATAGATCGAAGTCAGACCAAGTATGACAAACTATCAGACAAGTTGAAACAAACCGAGGCTACACTCACTCGTCTCCTTTCCAAAAGACGGCATGATTTGAATCGCAATGCAATCAACTCTAGAGGAGGCTCTAGAAGCTCAAGAGAACCAAAGTCAGTAATCAGAGGTGTCGATCATGACACTGATGAATCGACGCAGATATTTGCACCTGAATGTGGAGAATTTAACTCCCTTAAATTTGTTTTGGAGAAGACCGCCAAAGATCGAGTCGACCAAACGTTATGTAGGCGTGAATATGAAGTAAAAGTGGCGGAGCACGATAAGCTTATGTTAGCCATGTCCGAAGAAGTGAAGCTTCTTAACCAACGCAAGGCAGAAAGTCAAGAGCTGGAAAATGCAGACCCAGAGGTGCACGACAAACTGCTGTCATTCATACGAGAGCGTGAAGAAAGTGTTCAGGGATTATTGATTCAGATTGAACTTGTCGAAGATGAACTTGAAAAGTTGAGATCGAAATGGCCATCTGTCGAGAATGCAGTTCAAGTTGGGGCTAGCACGATGTGCACAAGTCCTCGAAAACAGGAATCTACGAAGCAAATGCTGTCTCAATTGGAAAGCCCAATGCTACGCACTCTGCTATGGAGTTTACTTGATTCATATTCCAAAACAGAGGTAGGCTTTGTTTTTTTTGTTTATTGCTCACTTTCAAATGCTACAACTTCAACTCATCGTTATCATTAGTTGCTTGTGTGTAATTTTATAGAGTGAACAGATTCGATTAAAAGATGAAGTAACCAAAAAGGAGTGTGAATTCTGAGCATATAGCTGGTGAAGTTCAAGATCAAAAAGATACAATTCGTAATCTCTCGAAGCAATTGAGAAGAACTATCAATATAGCTGCCGACGAGGACGATGAACTGTAGAGTGGACTACTTATGCAGTACCATTACTCTACTTGGTAGTTGTACTGTATCATTGGAACTGAAACTGTTTTCACTGACGTATGGCAGAGGTTAGCTTCACAGCTACACCATGCTTTAATTCCACATCATTTTCCAATATTGAATAGGTCTGATGCATTACAGATTAACTATGAATATGTGATAGTATAATCAAGACAAACAACTCTCAATTGATCTCGGCACCATGACTAATAATTTCAATTCAATAATTTCTCAAACTCCAAGGCAAAACTCTTAAACTCAGAGACTATGGGCATATTATGGGGCTAATATCATCTGCCTGAATGTAATGCCCTCCTACAGTGATAACACTGATCATCATCAATCAACTATTGGATATCAGTATTGGAAACATTAATCTTTGAACCTAAAGAAGAATTTACCTGATAAAGGTCCCGCACTTGATTATCTCGGCTGTCTTCAGACTTTAGCACGTACAAAATCGCGTCCTTTTCGGGGCTGTGAAGACTTTCAATTTCAATAACCTTTTGATCACGATTTTTCCATTCAAATCGAGACACTGAAACCGAAGGCTTCAAACCTTTCCAGGGCACACAGACTTTCGGATATGCGCTCGAATTGATGTTACCGAACATAGCTCATCTTCCACCAAAGCATGTGCCGCGGAATTACCTTCACGTATCATATTTATACCATGCCTCACTGGTAGGCATAATACTTGATTTGTGTGCCTTCGTAACACCAAAGAGAACAATTTCAATTAATGATACAAGTGAAGACCATTTTGTTTACATTAATCCCCTGGGTTAGTTTTTACTACATATTCACTAAAGATCAAACCACAATCGTGTTAACTAACGGCCGCTTCTCATCACTTTCTCCCAAACATCACCTAAATGCACACCTTCTTTGTATTAGGCCCCGTCGTATCACACCCCCCGCTGCAGCACTCAGAACCATCCTGACATTCCTCTCCCTTGCCTTTAAGAACACACACGCACCTCTTAGGCGAATACTCAGAATATTTCTTGCACAATAACCCACGATTGCTACAGCAATCGGAATCTTGATCGCAAGCCCAACCATAATTTTTACAACCAACCTCTTCAAACTCAACACATCTGGCACCAGTAGAAGAGCTTTCGTCTTCGAGGCAGGTCAAGGCTTCTCCACAGCCGAGAATCCCAATGTCAATGTTTGCTACGTCCTCCTTGTTGGGGGTACCTGCTTCGAGCATGAAGCACTCATCACCCTTGACCTTGGCGAAACTCTTACTCTCCATCACTTGCTCACGAAGATCCGAAGAGGTCACGAGACGGGCCGAGGCATCACGAATACTCGAAAGAAGAAGGAGGGAGGCTCCAGAAAGAGCAGCGGAAGTCTTGAGAGGAATGATGTGACGCATTTTTGTAGATCTGCCAAGAGTAAGAATAAAGAGACGCGAGATAGAATGTGAGATGTCCTCTAAACAAAGAATGCTACGATTCAATTCATCCGACGTACCAAAGGGAGAAGAGACCAGAAATTGCTTCCGTTTTGGATCTGTTGGGTGAATTTATGGCCTGATCGATTGGAAAAGATCTCTAGCCATCTTGGCTGAAAGGATTTGGTATCAAGGAAATGGAGATTCAGACTTA
Source organism: Cyclotella choctawhatcheeana (assembly GCA_036939855.1). Lineage (NCBI taxonomy): Eukaryota > Bacillariophyta > Thalassiosirophyceae > Thalassiosirales > Thalassiosiraceae > Cyclotella > Cyclotella choctawhatcheeana. The sequence continues at coordinate 20,202 of JALLPH010000501.1, forward strand.
AAGATTGATTGAATCTTCTGCGCATCTTCCGGGGCTGCGAATACCATATTGTTGGTAACAAATGAAGATGTTATGGCTATAGAGCAATCCATTATTCAATCAGAAAAGATTGTTTGGTGGTGGCCTCTTTATGACATAAGGACTTCGCAAGATCACAAAGATGACACACGGTCTAGAGGAGATGTCATGATTGTGTGGGGTGTAGATGATCTTCATCTTGTGCGCTGTCAGTTTGTTTGGCATTATTATGTAGGCATCATCTTCATCTGCCAAGAAGTATTGGATATCAAATCATATTGACAAACGCCGTCGACTTACGACTTCGCTGTTCGGGCTGCTGTTTGCTGCCGCCATTTGCAGTTGGCAGTCTTTGGCATTTGGCAGTATTGTGCTGTTGCGGTGCGACCTATTTTGCTCATTGCAAGACAGGTAACGCATAAAATATATAACAATATGGTATGATGTGGAAGATATTACCTTTAGTTGAAAACCACGTTGCGCCCCTTCAACCTGCAACATGCATCTCACAACTCTCACAACCAGAGGAGCGATAGTACTTTACCCTTTAGCTCATCAATCATGGCCTACCACTTGTCTCTAACTGTGCCCATGATGCACCAATCCCGAAGAATAGCCGCGAAGAGGGCGTCATCCTTATTACTCAGTCAAAGGCCTGGCGTTACCGCGAAAGAGGGAGGAAGACTAATCCATAATTATTCATCGCAGCTACCAATAATAATTCACCCAACGGCAAACTCATTAGATGTTACAGTTTCAACGAAAAGGTTCTTCTCCACGGCCACTAATATCGACACACGCGAAGCTGATTCAAACAGAGATGGCGTGCCAGCGGTGTTTCTAAACAGTTCAAGTGGCAACAGCAACAGCAATGATCCAACGATGAGCACCACTCCGCGTCCAACCAAGTCCACAAACAATGAGACAGACCAGTCATCCACATCACAACAAGTCGCATCCTCGTTGCCTCCACTATCTCAAGAAGAATACAACCCAAGACACGCCGTGGAACAAATCAAAAAGGCATCCATTTGGAATCAGGGCAGAAATCCAGGTGAAGCAAACAGCAACATCCCCAATCGAAAATCTACGGAAAGGAAATGGGACTACATGTTCGTGCGATCGGCCGTGGATCTGTACGAACGTCATTTGCAGTATGTATTGAGTCATTTGCAAAAGACGAGCAATCATCGAAGAGAGGACAGCAGCAGCAGTAATAGTGAGCAGAATACGAGCTCGAGCGTATTGTTTGCGGATATACATCCGGATTTGCAGAAATTCAGAGATGCAGATATTTTAATTGCTTCGGGTCATTTAGCCGCGGCCGTTCGGGCATTGACACGAAGTAGACTCGACACTCCCGCATTATCCAAACGTGTACGAAATATTGAAAGATTGATTGGGTCTATCGGCTGGACACCCATCACGGAGGGATTATCCTACAGACTATTAGAGGCGAACAGCAAGGCGGGGAATGTACGACGGACATTGGCTCTATTGGAACTGAGAAGACGAAGGGGATACATCCCCGAAGAGAAGGAGTTTGTGCACGTGATTAATTCTATCCAAGCCGCTCAATTGCCACTACGAAGATCTCGCAATATTTACCTTCACGAGTCGGCCTTATCCGAAACATCACTCGACAACCCCACACGCTACCTGGATGCTATATTGGTGAATATGTCTCAACGAGGTGTATCACTCACGCAGGATCTGGCAGCGCGGATGCTTAGTTGCTACTCCTCCACGGGGAGAACAGGACGTGCATTGCATTACTTTTACAAAGTTGTGAAAGACCCCATTGAGGACGATGGTACTTACATTCCTGGACCCCATCCTACTCATTTGGGTAAGGAGGGTTTGGAGGAGTGGAAGAATAAAAGGAGGGGAGACGGCATGGCTAGACAATTCATCAGTTATGACACGAATGATGATTCCCCACAAACTAATGAGTTGAAGGACAGTGCATATGAAGAAGAAGCGGATGATGAACCAAAAACTAGAGTCCGAATGAATATGCACCCTCCGCCACCCTTTCACAAAATACCCAGTAGAGTCAAGGGGGTGTATCTGTCCCAAAGCCAAATTCCAGATCAGAATCAAGAGACAACAGAATCGACGAAACAAATGACAAAATTGGAATGGGAGCTGGAGCGGGACTGGTCTCATTCACTCACTGCAGCATTTGCCTTTGCCGATAGTTTGACCCACGGAGCTTGTGGGCACGATCCAATCGAGTTGAATCTACACGCCTGGAACACACTCATCAAAGCATGCTGCTATCGTGGGGCATTTCACAGAGCACTCATGATTTTGAATGAAACGTTACCGCAGAAGGGAATCGATCCTGACAATTTCTCTTACAATACCATCTTGGCTGGGATGGCTCGCGTGGTTAGTGTATCATTTCCAAAACCCATGCATGGAAGCATCATTGATCCTAAATAATTTTCATTATTTGTTTCATTAACACCATATGCCCAGGGGGATATTACTTCTCTAAGAGAACTCCTCGTGAAGATGACAAACAAGAACATTCCAGTTGATAAGTACACCGTACAGGCAATGGCAGATGGCTTACTCAACATTGGAGATGTTTCGGCAGCTTCAACTATTGTTCAGGTATTTATTCTTCGTTTGTTCTTGCTGTCATTTTGTAGAAAGTGATTTCTTACATTTTGTTTTCCAAATGCATAACAGGATATTTTTAACCAACACGATGCTTTACCACCGTGAGTGTGCTGTATATTGCACTATTTTTTTCCTACCAATCTTGGTTCTTTTGCTAATAATGTCTGCTCTGTCATTACAAAGGTACAAAACACACTTAAAGATTATTGAATTCGCACTGGCAAACGGACTGATATTTGAAGCAAAGCGTCACGTATACTTTGTCCAACAATTATGGAAGTGGCAGCCCTCCAAACATCACTCGAAGAGATTCTGCTTAATTATGGAGGCTACGAAACGGAATCCGATGCTAAACAAAGACGCATTACAGAAATTATTTCGGTATTACGGAGAGGAACTCGACGAGAAAGATTTCTTCTAACTTTTCAGTTATACACTCTTCGCCCTACAATGTTTATCTATGCCTTTGCCTTTTTTTACAATTGCAGCACTCTTGCACCCTCTGAAGGCACAGTCTCAAAGCACACACAATCTAATCCAGTCTTTGCCTTGTACTCTATCTTCAAGTAATCCATGAGTTTTGTAGATGCAGCCTTGGTAACCAATGTAACAGTACATCCTCCAAACCCGCCACCAGTGAGACGCGATCCGTACACTCCTTCGAATCCCTGAGCCAACTCTGCCAGAATATCAATTTCCTTACAGCTGGTTTCATAATCATCTCTCATACTGGTGTGCGATTGGTTCATTAAATCACCAACTGTCTTCCAGTCCCCTGCCTCCAATGCCGATGCAGTGTCCTGGGTTCGCTTGTTTTCGCTCACCACATGGCGACTTCTTTGCAGTAAAATCCCCTCGAGCAGTCCTCGTGAGCTAGCCAACGAAATATCATCCAAAGTTGCATCCCGAAGAGTCTTAATGTCCCCATTCACCTTTGCCAAACACTCAGTAGCATCTTTGCATTGTTGTACACGTACGGGATATTCGGAGTCTCCCAAATTATGCTGTACATTGGAATTCGTCACGACCAAAACGGGCATACTGCTACTCTCTTCATTTCTGCCCATTGTAACTTCTTGAAAGTCTAGAGTACGACAATCGATTAATAGGAGTTTTCCTTGACATCCCGCACTGCTCACGTATTGATCCTGGCAATAACAACATAGGTTTGTGTATACAGTTGAAGAAGTTATAGGTCAGATCAGGTATTTTTTTCTTCACGTAACAATCAAGAAATGTAATATAAAGCATGCAAAAACACAATACACACCATAATACCACAGGGTACACCACAAAACACATTCTCAGCCCGTTGACAACGCACGGCTCTTTCCTTCTTTCTATCTCGTTCACTCAAATTCATAATGCACGAGGTACTACAGCTGCCACTATCCATCACAACACCGTCTTTCGTCATGATTGCCTCTAAAAAAACGGCCGTGGCAACTTCCAAACTAGCCGACGACGACAGTCCCGACCCCAACGGAACATCTCCCGCAACGGCCATATCGAATGTAAACGTCGTATTACCGTCGGGTAAATCCGGTAGGTATTGCAATACCACGCCTTGGATGTAATTCACCCATTTTTGATTCGTTACCGTGGAAGGGACGGCCGATGAATCGGCGTGGAATGTAACGATATTCTTTGGATTGTTGATTGACACGACTCGACAACAAAATTTTCTTGTATTCGTATCGTCGGTGTCGTTATAATTATTGACTATGGACCCACGACCGTAGCAAACGGTGCCGTATCCGATGGCGAGGGGTAATACGAATCCACCGGTGTAATCGGTGTGTTCTCCGATTAGATTGACGCGGCCGGGAGCTGTGGTGATGATGTGAAGTGTGTCTTCGTCTGCTGTTGAGAAGGATTTTTCGTAGAGATCCTTGGCTTGGTCGATGAGCCATTGGATGTTGGATGGGATGCTTTTACTTGATGATGACATGGTGATGTTGTGTCGGTAGGGGGTTGTAAGATTTTTGAATGTGACGTCTGATTCATTGTTTTAGGAGGCTGAATTTCGATCGCTTATTAGATCTACATAATTCAACCTTGATATAGCCCTCTAATTGGCAAAGATACAAGCTTTGAGCGGGAAGGGGAAGATTCTTCTTCCAAATCAAGTCTGATGTATTGGCAAGAAGTTCCTACTATCCCATCTAGCCACAAGAATAGCAGCGCCATGAAAGTCTACCCGTGTTCAAATTTACGAAACGTCGCGATGAAGTCTTAAATATCCTCTGAATTCATGGATATTCCAATGAATTGTTCTATTTTTACAATGTAATTGAGATATTGAGTACCCGTTTTGGTGATGGGTCGCCCGTTGGCGTTGTCATCCTCCACCGGTTTCACCCATTCAAAATGGTAATGCGACACGTTGAATGGCCATGTTGTGCACTTGTTGCATCGACATTCATCATGGCATGATATGGTCTGGCATTGCGCTGAGATAACCCAGACAGAATACAATAATAGGTGCATACTACACAATATACATACACAAGAACTCCACCAATGAGCAAACGATCCTCCTCCTCCTCTTCCCGATCACTCGGAGGAATAAGCAGTACAGGCGACTACTCCAACATCACATCCACCCTCCGTCAAAATGCCCACGACCTCGTCTATCAAGCCCGCAACGCCTACATCTCACCCTACGAGGAATGGACGTCCGACGAACTCCGCGACCTCCTCGTCATGTACAAAATACCCATTCGAGACTCCTCCAATGCCACGCACGACATGCTCGTACGTATATGCGACGAGGTCTTTGGCGAGGAAATTGCCGAGACCGAACGTGATTCCATCGAAAGTCGACGATTGAGTCTCGAGGACGTGGTTCGTATGGAGAAGGCGGCGAGGACGATTCAAAGGGCGTACTTTCGACGAAAATCGTTATTAAGGTCCAAGAGTATTGGTGGTAGTAGTAGTTCGGATTATTGGGATTACGATTACGATGGCGAGTACATGGATTATGAATTGGACGAGTTGGAGGTGGGAGATATTCAATTCAGTGCATCGTCGACTGGTCATACTCTTAATAGTTTGGGCTCTTCTCAAAGAAGTTTCAGTTGCGACAAGAACAATAACAATATCAACAAATCGGAGCGATATCGTCATCATTCCATACTGCGACGAATCAATGAACAGGGAGATGACTACGATGAAGAAATCGAGGTTGAATGGCGTAAGCCCAGTTGGAAATTTGCCAAACGTCACGAGAGGATGATTCGACCGCATCGAGCGGGGAAACGAATGAATCTCTATGACTGGAGGAAGGTTACGTTGGGAAGGCATTGTTATGCCGGTGGATGCGGGGAGCAATTGGATTTGTGGAATGAGGGTAGGACTAGTGAATTTTCTCAGTTTGGTAGTGGTATTACCAATTACTTCAAGGTGAGTGTGTAATAATTTGTGGATGGTATGATCCTATTCCTTCTTAGCATTGTTTGATTGCTCACGCAACATTCCAAACAATCGATATTGGAACAAGTTCCTAAAATGGTGCTCATGGACCATGGCAATTCTTGCAATCATTCATACACCAATATTGATCATGAATGCATATGGGACAAGTGGGTCGATGGATCGATCGTATTCGGCAATAATGACTACATTTGGAAATCTCGGAAGTGCAAGTTTGGTGGACTCGGTCAAAATTCCCGGATGTGATGCCAATGAATTTCAGTTTGAGCATTGCGAGATAGGTAGTATTCATTCCTCTCTCTCTCTCTTTTTATATTTTGAGCACACAACAGAGTCTCATTGCTCACTTCTCTCAAACACAGACAAGAATGAGCTTGCTCTCGCATACTCATGGATTGACGTCATTGGGACTCTATTCTTCATTCTCGCATGGCTGTGGCTCCGGGAGTTTGAATCCAAAGAAGAGCGCGTACTGAATCGAAACACCGTGACTGCATCCGACTACACCATACGGCTCAAATCAATCCCTCCAGATACTACAGAGAAAGAACTAGCAGTTCACTTTGCGGAAGTCACCGGGCAAGCAGTTGCAGCCGTACACCTTGCATTCAACAACTCCAAAGAAATCCAAATGTACATCAAACGAGGTCTTGTTATGCAGCAACGTTACAAATGCGTGCAAAAAATACGATATGAGAAGACTGTGAAAGACCGCCAGGCAGGACAAAGGAAGCGCCTGAGAAAGCTAATGCGCGAACGTGAAGACTTGACAATGGCCGTTCGAACCAAGGATGAACAGAGAAGCAAAGTCATTCCTCAAAATCAAAAGGCAATTGAGGCTTACGTCACTTTTGAGACTGAAACTGGATTCATCCAAGCCATGATGAAGTATCACTTGAATTGGTTTCGAACTTACTGCTGTTGTTATCCGGAACATCTAAAATTCAAAGGTGTTCGACTGTCGGTCGAGAAAGCGCCCGAACCTTCAACAATTATCTGGGAGAATCTTGAGTATTCTAAAAGCAGTCGTAGCACTCGAAAGTGTCTGACTACGATCATTGCTCTGATGGCCATCTTGTTTTCGGTTGCATTGACCTTTCTTGCTAGAGACTACAAAAGCAAGGTCCTCATCAATGCAAGTAAACCGTGTCCCGATGGATTCTTTGACCAAAGTGTCGAGAATCAGTTGGGTTTGATCAGCGATGATATTGACCTGTCGCATTGCTATTGCTCTACATTGAGCGCATTTGATCAATGGAATATCCACCAGTGCCATGACAACATCCAGGCTCAAGGGAAGGCGACAGCAATGGGATATGGTGCTGGGTTCATTGTCGTTTTCACGAACGCATTCTTCACTTGGCTGATGGACATTGCTGGTGTGTTTGAAAAGCATCAAAGTCTAGACAAAATGGAAACGAGTAACATGGTCAGAGTGTTCCTACTCAAGTTTGTGAACATGGGTTGTCTCGTGCTACTGTATGGGCAGAAGTGGCTTCAGAAGCTTGTTGGCATCAGCTTCGAGGATGCTTCAGAATTCAATGTTGCATGGTATGCCACAGGTGGAACAAGTTTGATGATCGTCATGATGCTGAACATTGTGTCTCCTCACGTTGGGGCATTTGTGAGCTATTTTAAGCATAAGGCAAAGATTCGTCGCCTTGAGAAAAGTTTGACGGTGGATAAAGAAACAAATGACAAGCATCGTGTTTGGTACACGCAGGAAGATCTCAATGACTTTTACAGAGGACCTCCTTTCAAGATTCATTACAGATACTCTCAAGTGCTTGTCACGATTTATATCTGTTGGATGTATGCTGTCTCAATGCCCATCATGCCATTTCTTGGTGCTGTGTCTTGCTTTATTTCATACTGGGTCGACAAATATTTGTTCTGCAACTTTTACAGAACTCCACCAATGTACTCTGATGACATGGGCAAAAAGAGTACAAAGTTACTGGGGTACCTTGTTATTGTGCACTTGGTCATGAGCATGTGGATGATGGGATGTGAGGAAATTTTTGTTGGAGAACCAATTTCTGACAGCGATCCATACTCAACCACGTTCGAGGAAGTTGGTCAGACTTCGTTCCTAGACAAGCTAAGCAAGAAGCATTTGGTGCCGCTCAAGGTCACACTGGTGATGTTCATTACAGGACAACTTCTATCAAATATTTCATCTGCTTTTCTGAGGAGGATATTTGGTTGTTTGCGATGTTTGACATGTGCCCGAAGTAGCAAGGTCAAGCATCTCACTTCTAGCATGAATACAGTGCAAGTTGACTACTCAAGTGCCCGTGACAGGGAAATTATCAAAGGCCTGGCTACCTACAATATTCTCCAAAATCCAAAGTGAGTGCAGTTGATGCTTGGTTTGATTTTGATTTAAGCGTCTTTCTCACTATGACCACTTTGCACCTCTCTGTTTCAACAGGTATCAAGAAGCATTCGCAATCACTCCTGAATTCGCTGCAACTCATAACAAAGTGAGGTAGGTAGTACTACAACGTGTATTGCCCAAGCTTATTCTACTTTGAATTTCTACTTACCACGTTGCTTTGTCACTACTCAGCTCAATCAGAGGATATAACACCAAAGAGGGAGATTTGTGCAGACAGACTATCACATCCAAATCAACATGATACTGCTGTTATTGAATGTCAGCACTTTCAAGATAGTTTTGTAGAATATTCAAATACTCCTCCTTTTATTCATAGTTGATGCTTTTATATAGCATTTATAGGAAAAGAATAAGTCATTGGAGTAAGAATACGATTCTAATTCATTAAACCAGTTCATTACATAATATTAACGTTGATGGGTGACTTCTTTTGTTTGGAGATTCATATCCTGTGTAGTATCTATTATGATGCTAGTTATATTTTAGCAATGCAACTGCAGTTTGTTGGAAGGTGTTTAGTTCGTCTAGTGTGTTGATCTGTCAAAGTGGGGAAGATACAGAAGTAAACCAAGAAAAGGGCAGTTCATCACTAGCAAAATATTCCAGGAATAAGGTGATCCAAAAAACAAGTATGTCAGTTACAAGAGCTGGTGCTGAAGTGGAATACTTCAAAGAGAAACTTTTATTGCATTATAGTATCCTCACTTGACAAACACTAGAACTTTGACTTTACCGATCAAAGCACACCATCATCTAACCCTTTTTTTCTCTCTTTAAACCACAAACACACAAAATTGTAAGTTAGCTCACACAATCGGTGCATCATGCTTTCTCTCCATTGTAACTTTGCTCGTTTGTGATTTCTTCACCGGCTGCACCGATAACCTCGTATCAACATCAAGTCTCTGACTATCCCTCCGTGCTCTAATCTTGAAACTCCTCGGTTTCCTCGCACGTATTTTCTCCGTTTCCTTATTCCCCTGCCCATTCTCCTCCACGACGAATGAATCGCCCTCGGCCGTCAACTCCTCGAGTTCTTCCGTGATGGCTTTTAAAATTTGAGGAAAGGGGGGCCTGCTGCGTGCATCGGCCGACCAACATTCTCGCATTAATGTACTCCATGTTTCGGGCCATGAGTTGTCGGGACTTGGTCTGTATCCTCTTCCTACTACGAGATCGGAATGCATTTTGCAGGAATAGCCCGAGTAGGGGGTTGTTAATGCGCATAATTGCCAAAATAGGATACCAAAGCTGTATGCATCCACAGAGAGCGAGTATGGTCTATTAAGAGCCTTTCATATTGTATTTTTGTGTTGGTATATAATGCATTATTGTGAAATATGTACAATGATGTGTGAGAATAGTGCATTTGCATAAATAATGAAATATATATACAATCAATACAACCTTTGTTTACAACACAAAACAACAACAACAACTCACCACCTCCGGAGCCATATATCTAAGCGAACCCGTATTACCAGTTAAATTATACAAGTCGTCTTCTGCCTTATCGGCATTCGTGATGCGTTTGGCTAATCCAAAATCAAACATTTTCAATTGTCCCTCCGCATTGAATCCGATATTGTCCGGTTTCTAACAACAAAAATTGTGTAGTTCAATGTTTTATTCATAGATGATGTCAGAAAATATAAAGTTGCAACAAAATACACAAATAATATATGCACACACACAACTCACCAAATCCCTATAAACAATATTCTGTCCATGCAAATACTCCAAAGCGCTCGCCACATCCCTCGCCACCGTAAACCTTTCCATCCATATCCTATGCAACACATGCACACGTGCACAACAATACCCCACGCACCCACCGCACCAATACCCCATATTCATTCCCACGTCTCTCCTCCACACCTTTAACTTATAATCCAATGTCGAGATTAGTCGATCGAGTATGACAAAGTACTTGGATTCGAGGGGGTCGGAATTGGAAGAGGCACGGAGGGAGAGTATATGGGGATGTTTTAGGGAGGAGAGGAATTGGGCCTCGACGGCCAAGTCGATTATGCCCTTGTTGTGTTCGTCTTCGGGGAGGTCGGGACGGAGTGTTTTTAGTACGTACGGTGACGATTGTTTCGTTGTTTTCTTTGCGGTAGTAGATGATGATGTTGTTGTTGTTGATGATGATGAACCAGTGATTTCCAAGGGACTACTGCTCTGTCGAAACGAAGCGGCGAATACGGCACGAGACCGAGATTCGTCTTCGCCGGTATCGTACACGTCCTGCAGTCTCACGTCTTTAATTTCGTGTACGAAGCTAAAACCGCCCCGACCTATGATTTCTCCCATGACGATTTCGGTGTATGCCAGTTGAGGCAGTGGGAGTTGCTGCTGTTGTTTATCATTCATGACAGCGCTATTGTTATTAATGTTATTGTTATCGTTGGTACTAGCCATGGTGGAATCGGAATGAAGTTGAAACGACTGTAAATCGTAGTAATGCCGTAACAAGGTGGGATGGAATCGCGAGCAGTATTCGACGCAAGTTGTCGACGAAGAGGAGGAGATCGTGCTGCACGTCGTTCCCGGAGAGTTCCACGCCTTATTGCTGTTGTGATTGTTGTTATAATCCGAGGCGGTCGGAGTGAGTAGCGGCTCGACGTACTCTCGATCTTTTCTGGCGCTGCCGCTGTTGTTGTTCAGCGTTGTCACTATTTGTTGTTGATTACGATGCGTCGATGATGAGAGGAGCAACGGCGTCCTATTGTTGTTGTCGTTGATGTTGGACTCTTCCAATTCGGATTCTTCGTCAAACTCGGTCAAGGTGTTTTGTCGTCGGCGTAATCCACTGTTGTGTAGCGATGGAATCATTCGCGGTTGGTCTTTGACGGGACGGGTTTTTAATGTGTATTGGCCGTCATGGTTTATTTGTGTGAAGATAACAGGTTCAACGTAAGACGATCAGGTATTTAGAGGGCTAAATCTCTTGCACTGAATAATAAACACACGGAGAGTTAGATTTAGCCTCCTAAAATAAATAAATGTAGGCCCGCCAAAAATGAAACAAAAATTTGGTTGGTTCATCTTCAACTGTGACTTGAAGCAGCTTGAAGCAAAAGTTGAAGATGGCCGCTATGTCCGTCAGATGAAGATGACATGAAGAACCCGAACGCCGACAGAGACACAGTAATCATGTTGTGTTCACTTTGCCCAACAGTGTAGTCAATACAGTCGAACCTAATGATAAATAACTATGTGCCTCATCTCCATGGCCAACGACGGAGGGCTACAAGCCGTCCTAGACGCATCGGAATTGGTATCGCAAGAACTGCTTGCACTCAGTCAGCAGCAGCAGAAGCGCAACAGCAATAACAACAGCAACACTCGTAATGCAGATCGAGAAACAATACACGACCTCGCCGCCAAAACCAACGGGTTAGAAGTGGATGATTCCAAATCATTGGGTTTGAAACGCGCTGCATCTCGATCGCTCTCGGAATTATCCACTTCTCACGAGTATAACAATATTCATAATCATAATACCAAGATGAATTTATCCATCCATACATCACAGGAATTGAAACGGGTAGTTTCTCCCTTAACGAAGAAAATGGAAGAGATTGATGCTGCCGTGCTCTTATCTCTCAATCCGTCCTCGCAAGCCAACGGCAATGGGGCACAGCTAGACTCCGAAGGAGAACGAACCGTACCACCCATTCATGACAAAATCACTCCATCCTACAATGATGATGATAATATAGTGCGATACCTCCACGTTAAGGAGGTGCCTCATAACTACTCGGCGGGTATATTCGTCTTTCCCCCGAATGCAGAGATACCGTTGCATGATCATCCCGATATGGTGGTGTTGAGTCGTGTCTTGTACGGTGAATTGCACGTGAGGAGCTTTACTGTTGTGTCGGAGTCTCCTACTGCTACTGCTGCTACTGCTGTTACTACTCGAGAAGATGCAGTCTCTGATAATATGGTATCATCCAACCAAGATGCTACGACGAAACAAACAAAATCAGCAGCATCTGCTAATACTGCTACTACTATTCGTCAATCCATGTTTCGATCGTCCATAAAGGCAATCAAATCCTTTCTTTTCAACAGTTTCCACGAAGAAGATTGTAATAGTACCACCCGAGAAGAATTTGGTTCCTCGGAGGATAGCGATGGTTCCTATCAACAACAACAACAACAACGCAACAACGGCGGGGGTAGTAAAAATAATACACATGTGTTACATGCCGAGATTAATCCATCACCCATGAATGTGAATCATGGGAATGTATTGCCGGCACCGAATGTGACGTGTCTTTTTCCCGAGGAGGGTAATTTTCATTCGTTCGTGGCAGGACCTCATGGAGCTGCGGTATTAGATGTAAGTGTATATTATGATGTTTCTCTTTTTATTATCGTTTGGGATTTCTCTGAGGGTCTATGAAGTCTTACCACTCTTTATATTGTATGTTTTTGATCTGTTCATCATAATAATATAGATATTGTTTCCTCCGTACGATGAATACGAAGGTCGAGACTGCAACTACTATAAAGCAATTGAAACAATCGAGCCATCAGCCTTTAAGCTTATCGTTATAAATCAACCAGATCATTTCCATTGCTATCCTGGTGAATATGGAAGATTCACTAAATGTGATGTAGCCACTGGTGAAGAAGATGATGATACTGATAATATGGTAGGTATGGATGTCTCTGTTGACACTCATTCATGATTTTGTAAATTAGACGTGTAATGTGTTTTACTTCGATCTTAAGTAGTCAATGTTGCAATAATATGTTACGAATCCTTCTTCGATCCATGATGAGACGGAGATGCAAGACGCCGCAGCATTGGAATCTCATTATCTAATATATTTTGCAATTGATGGATATCGGACTTTCTAACTGCAGCAAAATCTTTTAACCCCGTCCTCCATAAACTCAATCGCAATGGATCTCTAACTCGTGCCCAAACACTGGCGTAAAATTCATCGGCGGTATTAACCTCGCCGGGGTGAGTCCTCTGAAACGAGGCACTCAATTCTTCCACCGACAGTAATTGTTCCTCGACATCTTTCAGTCTCGATGAATTAAACCAATGCAAACCGCCCACACCCACTATGGTTGCCGCGACAACGCCTCCGGTAAATTGCGGTGGGACACTAAAGTGAAAACTCAATGCCGCCAATCCAACTCCCGCCGACAGGGATGCAAACTCCTGAATTCTATTCTCCCATTGTCGTTTCGAAAATCTGGACCGAACATCTTCCGCAACGGTAGCATGCATCAATAGTAAATGGACAGAGTCATGTAGATTGGTAATTACATTGTCGATTCTTCGTTTGGGTGCCTTCATTACCTCGGCGACGACATCATCACGTGTTTGGTGTAAGTCGGCGAGTGCTCGTTGATCTAGCGCCAATTCGGGAGTATTATTGGTCGATTCGTTATTCTCGTCTTTTTTGACGGGGAGACACATGGTGAAGATTCGTGGTAGATCTTTACGTGGGATGACTTTGGATAGGTTCCAACAGAGTGAACCGTAGGCTCTTGCAAAGTCATGAATCTATTAAAGAATGGATGTTATGGTATGCACCAAATGTATCAGTGAGTAAAGATTGAAACAGCAAAGCAGACATTGAAAATTGCAAATTAGAAATTCACCTTTTTGAATTGATCCGCTTTATTCAATACAATGAGTAGTTTATGATCCATTCCTCCAAGGCTATGTAGTAATATTGATAGAGTCTCTCCCGTTGTCCCTGTAATTTTTGAACATTGTTAATCCTATTAGATGATCACACAAGAGAAAATGACTTTGCGTGAATAATAACATACATCACATACCTGGTTTATCCGGATCAAAGAAAAGCAGTACAACATCCGCCCTCTCGGCAAACCACCTCACGACACCCTGAAAATCGTATCCCCGATCCATGATGGTATGCGATGTCGAACCTGAGTGGGAATTGGAATCTGTTAGATTCTTTCCGATACTACTAAAACCCATTGACATCCCTCCCGAACTGACTGGACTGTCAATCATTCCGGGACTATCCTGCAATATTGTATTATTTCACGGAGCGAAATAAAGGAAGAACAATACATTTGGTTTCTGTTTGTGATGAAACATATCAAAGTCAACATGATTTGTACGCACCACCATCATGAAATTTTGATTCGTAATCCCCTCTCTAACCTTCAACTGCGCATGATGGATCAACGTCGGACCAAACTGTCGTAATCCCTCAAATCCAATGTCGGGATCACCCACCAACGCCGGTCCGTCCTGATCCACATCTTTCGGCCCGGGTGCAATGACCGTAAAACAATCGTCCGTGGGTGCCACCCCGGCCGTTTGTATGGATCGACCTACTACGTAATTGATGAAGGAGGATTTACCGGAGGAATGGTTGCCCACGAGGAAGACAAAGGGGAGGGAAGTGCCTCGGTCGGAGTTCTTGGCGAGTGGACCGGAGAGTGTGGTGTTGAGTGGCATTATGGAGGAGTGGAGTTGTGTTACCTGTGTGATTATGGATTGGTGTACGTCGTTGCTTATGGCGTCGTTATTCGTGTCATTGGGTGAGATGTTACTGTTGCTGTTGGTGCTATTGATTCCGCCTTCAGAAGTGTCGGGCTTCTTCACTTCTTTTGACCAGTTCCACGTCGATAAGTACCGAAAGCTGTTTTTGTGTCTCTGTTGATTTGCCAATGACGAGGCGATGCGAGATTCACTGGCTGTGACATGTCTCAAAAGCAGTGCTCTGCTAGAAACTACGAAATGCCTCGCCATGAATGGCTTCGTTAAGGTGGACGTCATGGTGTGGGTTAGTAGGCGCTATGTGTTTTGTGTGTTTCGTTTCTGCAGCTTCGTTTTTTGACTGGCACAGCTGTTGGCCTCGTCTTCTAGACTAGACTAGCGGGCTACGCCCGGCTAGCGCAAGCGTGTGTTTCAGGCTAATCTGGGGCTGCTGAAAATATTCTATCAATCAATATCA
>JALLPH010000502.1:0-18368 GCA_036939855.1 Cyclotella choctawhatcheeana
AAATCAGAATCGAAGGCGAATTGTTGAGTTCTGCTCCAATTTACGCCTCGCCACTCGAACTCAGAGTCCCCCTTACTCCCGATTGATTGTTGTGTGATTGAGTGGCTGTTGTGTTGCGTAACATGCATTCAACGTAGCGAATTGTACATGGTTTCATTGGAATCATCGTCATCGGCCATCGTCACGCTCGACACCTCTCCCAGTCTCTCTGACCGACGAAGGCGCGACCTCAACCATCTACACTACTTGTCTTGGCCTATTCGATTGGCGAGTTGGTCAGTTGGTGAGGTTTGCTGCATTGCAATCAAAAGAAACAGGCAAAGGCAATAATCTCACCGCGGGCTATTGGCCGTTTGATGCGTGAAGAGACAGGCAACAAACGCCACAGACAAGCCCCCCTGTCTCCTTATCCAATACGTCGATGCCGCGAACATTATTGTGGCAACGCAGCTTCCAACGTGGAGAGAATCAGCGGAATGTGATGCGAGTTGACATTTTCACAAATGTTACAAATTCGAATGCTGAGAAGCAGTGCTAGCACTCACTACAAACTGCGAATTCGTCCACGGGAAGCTAGGGATAGGTGGTGGGCAGTGTGTCGAAGGCGACAATAAAGTTTGGTGCTGGCGGAGCGACGGGAAGGCGTCCATCGAATGAACGCGGCGGAGAGGACGTGATTTGTAACATTTCGTCCGGTCTTTTGATTTCTATTTTACACGGCGAAAGTATGTAAAACTCAAAAGACCGGCAAAACTCGTACAGTGATTATGGTAGGTACCCTCACGTAGTAAGATGATAGAGTCTGATGAGTGATGAGACTCCACACCAGAGGATCTGGGCCTCACTTGCATGTGTAGTTTGGCAAGAATTCAATCACTAGCATTCGGCTAGCGTTTCACTTTCACTAGCATCATTAGCACCATCACTAGCGTTGGCTGGCATCCACTAGCATTGGCTACCGTCACTAGCGTTTTCACTAGCATCCCACTAGCGTTTCTAAGAAAGTTACCTCATAAGCCATTCATGTATGTTGCACGCCTTCACAGCTGTTAGCCGCGGCACCAAAAAAACATTATCAGAAAGGATACCCATGTTTTGCTAACGTTTCTCAGTGTCAGACTAGTGTCGTCACTAGCGTCACTGGCATTATCACTAGCGTTGGCTAGCGTCACTAGCGTCTGACTTGCACAATTCTGAAGAGAGTTGAGGGGTGAGCCCACAAAGCCTGGGTCCTCCAGCATCACAGGGGACCTCCCAGTTTAGATTTTTTGGTAGTCCAAGCTCACAAAAAGTGGAGAATTGCAACTCCTGAGCCAATCCCACCGGCGAGCCACTAGAAGAGATACTACAATTTTTGTCACACACAAGACTTTAAGAGACAAATACCTTTCACTCTTTTGAACTTGACCCCATTATTTTACACCTAAGAAAATTACTAGTAAAATGAAGGTTGACTGTAAATTAATTCGCACGCTTATGCTCGAAATTTCTTCTTGAAGAAATGTATCATTGAAATTATTTTAGTACAAGTTGAGCGTTATCTTTTCTCATATCTCACAAATATTTCTTTGAGAAGAAACCCTAACGCTAAAAACTCTTATGTGTATCAATCGACTGTTGCAGAACACAAAGGAGAGCCGACGCAACTCTGAGTGAGAAATGGGCAAGATCAAACGACTGAAAGGTAATAACTCCCCACAGGTTATATGTTGCCATCAGAAAGAGTTTTAGTGCAATTTGATTGGCATCAGAAATACACTAGGTACATCAAAGCACTAGGTTAGAGTTAGAGATGGTGGATGAAATACTGGTTTCGTCAGATGGCTGATGGCCGTAATAAACTGAAACACCATAACAGAGGTCGATGTTTGATACAAACAATAATATTATACTGATGATTTAACTCTCACATCTCAGCCTACAGGATGCCCAATCAATATCACATCATCATGAACTTTGACTATGCCAACATCCTATATCCTATTTTTTGGATCTGAAACAACAATCAATCATAGTTACTAGCAAAAAATATGGGCCATGCAATTTTATGAAGGGCGCAAGGTGCATTAGTAGATAATGGGGATTCCTTCTTGTTGAAGAGTAACTTTGTTGAATAAAAAAGGTAGGTTTACCAGGTACAAGGTCCTACGTAGAAAAACAAAAATGAGTATTTTTATCAATGGATACTTTCATCGCGGAACGTATTTTTTTCACGTCAGTTAGTTTTTAAAAATACAGTGTCACTTTTTTGGGCGGGAAGCCTTTCAGTGAAAAAAAGGCCTCCCGCCCAAAAAAGTGACACTGTATTTTAAAAATCTAACTGACGTAAAAAAATACGTTCCGCGATGAACTTACCAATTTATTTGTTAATCAAATTCGAAGAATTGTGTTCATACTTGTAAATTATCTGAAACTGAAATGTTCATTTATAGAGAAAGGTATGGTGGACGACAAAGAAAGAGAAGTAGGAGATTAGACAAATCAGACACCCCAGGGGCAGTGGCAGTGTCTCCTCCAGCAGTTATTAGCACTTTGCAATGTTTTTTGGCTACGCACAGAATACTATTTTTTCCTACTTAGCCAGCAAAATTAGCCAGTCAAATTTCTGGGTTGGTTTCTGTCATTTCCCAGTTTAATGGCATTAAAGATCTAAAAAGGGGGACCTTTTTTATCACCTAAAAATAGTCAGAAAATTTAGAAGGAGAAGGCAAATCACAAGAAAAATGTTCTCTAATACTTTATGACAACAAATAAAAATAGCCCTCTAAGATTCTAAAGCCTCAAACTCCAACTCACCCCCCGGATTTTTTGGCGTGTCTGCTCGCTACACCAGCAGTCTCTACAATGACCCTCAAAATGAGGCAGTAAATAGGTACCATTTTGTCCTATCAGGTGTCAGCAATGAGACAATATCTCTTGACTAGAGACTGCTGGCGCCTGGCGCAGTGAACAGACACGCCAAAAAATCATTGGGAGGGTTTGAGTGAGGGTGAGGAGAGAGTTTGAGTGAGGATTGAAGGAGGGGAGAGTTGGAGTTAGGCTTCTCAGTGTGAGGAGAGAGAGTTTGATTTAGGCTCCCCATTGCTGACACCTGGTAGGACAAAAAAGTGCCCCTTTACTGCCATCTTCAAGTGTGAAACAAAAGAATTTACCCCATAAGTTTGAGTGACAATTTTGTTTTGGTTTAAGTAGGAATCGATATAAAAACATTGTGCAAGCCAAATAGCGCACTTTTTTAGCTGTTAATTTGTGTTAATTGATAGTATACAGGGAAATAAAACACATCAGGTCAGAAAATTGAGGGGCAATTTTATTTAGGAATAGTATGTTTCACGTAGCGAAAAGAACATTTCAGAGCTGATAACTGCGAGAGGAGACACTGCCCTGGCTTGTCTGATTGTCTCTCTTTACAAAACTCTCTCTATCCTCACTCGAACTCTTCCCAGGATTTTTCAGCGTGTCTGTTTACTGCCCCAGCAGACCCTAGTACAGCTTGTTGAATATTGGCAGAAAATCCATCAAATATCACAAGTTGGAAGGTGTAGAAAATTTGTACAACACATCAAAGATTACATATTTTCAGAGTCAAGATGAACCTGCCCTGTCTTCTGGTAAACTTGGCAGAATTTTGGAAGGCAAATCAAATGGTACAGTAAAATATCAGACACAAGAAACGCCTCAGCAGTGTCTCTTCCCGCAGTTATTATCATTGTCGTAGGACGATATCAGCCCCAGAACGGTAAATGGGTCTGGAAGCAACAAAAAACACCCTCTAACATCTCCATCTATTTCCTTAGTCTACACTTTAATTATTTCAGCAAATAAAAAAAAATTGCCTTTCAAATCTACCATGGGGTTAATTTATTCATCTCAATCTTAAATAGCTGTGATGATAGCAAAAGAAAAGTAATGCGAAATAAACACAATACTAAAAGAAGAAGGAAGTTGAAAAACTGCAGTTGAGCAAAATAAAAAAATATGGTTTCCCTTTGATAGTATTAGTTCCTGTAGTAGATGTAAGGTTTTCTACTTCCGTTGCCCTATCATCAACAAAGAGGCTGCCTGCAATAGGCACTGCATTATTCATAATGGTCGAGTAAGATACAATAAGGTTGAAAAATAATCATAAATTTTCTGGAGTATATTACTAGTAATCATTTCATAAGAGAGATAAAACGAAGTCTAATTTCTCCACAATATTGAATTCTAGTGCATCCAAGATATTGATTTTTAGTGTAATCCAACTTCTTTGCAATAGCTCAATTCTTGTTAGCGTAAAGTCTAATATCTGAAATCAATCGCATTGTTTCGACACATTCAGTACTTGAGAACAAGGGTGTTTCAATCAATCCCTCGCGAATGCAATGGTTTACTTCTTTAGCTTCATATGCTAAACCCTGACTATTGATAAAGTTGAAGCCGGGTAAAGTGCAGCCTTCTTGTGCATTTCCATTATTTGAGGTAAGAGGGACAATCTCAGAAGGTAGTGGGAATTCGTGAAGTTCTGGTTCAGACCATTGCTGACTGCCCAATCCCGTCATACAAGTAACTTTCACCTGTGTTGGGCACCAAAACGGAAATGGCACATCAATCACACCCAATGTCCCATAGACTGTTGCTAATCTTTCGGAAGTATGCGCCAAAGAACATTCGAATGTACCAACTTTCTTGTTCGAAAATTCAATGATAGCAGTAACATGTTCGTCCAAACCACTACCATGCAATGATTGTGTAGCCCCCTTAATCACAGGGCCTTTCTCAGCATTTGTTGCCGTGTCACTTTCAAGAACCCATTGCAGAAACTGAGCACAATAAATACCCGTCTCGGCTAAAGCAGAGCAAGATCCGGCCCCGTCATTCTGGCAAAAACTAGCACGTGCTGAGCGCACTTCTCCGATTTGACCCGATTGGATAATTTCTCGTATTTTTATCATTGCCGGGAAGAAACGGCTCCATACACCATGTACACATAAAACGTTGTTCGATTTTGCCTCGTCCAATATAGACTGTGCCACTATATGATCAGGCGCCATACTCTTTTCACATAATACAGCCTTGCCAAATTTGATTGCCATTCGACAGTCATCAGGATGACGCATGGAAGGAGTTGCAATGTAAACGACATCTACTTCGGGATCGGAGCACGCCTCTTCATACGAGACACATTTCTCGATGCCCCATTTCAGTCCGAAGCGATGGGCAGACTGAGAGGTGCGAGAGCCAACCGCTAGGACTGTGGTGTTGGGGAGTTGTTTCAGGATTTGAACCATATCGTTGGCGATGGAGCCGGTGCCTAGTATGGCCCAGTTTATGTTGTGGTTGGAATTGTTTGTTGTCATGGTGAATACCAGTTAGCTGTGAGCTGTGAGAGCTCTGTCGCGTGGCTGTGGCTGTAAAAGCAGTAGAAGCGGTGGGCGAGCAACGACGAGCGACGAGCGAGCCCGGCGACCGTGGATGGCCGTGCGACGTGTGTGTGTGGGGATCTGTGGGGATTGTGGATGACCGATGTATGAGTGTGAAAATGACCGAGAATGACCGAATCAGACACACACACAACAACAACAAACAACAAACAACAGCAAACAACAAACAACAGCAAACAACAACAACAACAACTCTCGAACAACATAACACCGGATCCGACCGTTGCTGTTGCTGTGATGATATTGGATATTGGGGTAAGCAGTTCGTGGAGCCTGCGAATCCGCGAACTTGATATCAGTCTCGATCATTCTAACATTTCCGTTTCATTAACAATATTCATATGCTTGGAAGGACAACAGAAATGGATACTCCACCAAACGATCCAATTAGTTGTACAGAACCACTAATGGACACGAAACCCCCAAAATTGAGAGACATAAAAAATGGCAAACGTTTCATCATTGCTCTAGTATCATTCACTGCAATTACTTTACTCAATTGGTTCGTACCAAAGGACCAATGGCCAAGGAAATTTTTATTAAGAGAACTTGAACAGCCACAGGAACCCTCACTGCCTGCTCAACTACAACAACACGATCAGTATTACAATCTACGTGCAATATCTGTGCCTATGCAAAAGCCTGTCATGTCCACTTTTTTCACACCCGTAATAGGTGGTTGCTGTGGAATGAGCGAGCAGGGTCATTTGAACTTGGTTAAGGCTTGGGAGGATGCGTGGCAAAGCTGGGGTTGGGAGACACGTGTTCTAACAGAAGAAGATGCAAGGAAGCATCCTAGATTTGATGAAATGGAAAGGGCACTAAGTCAATCAGATGTAAATGAGTATAATCACAGGTGTTTTTGGCGGTGGCTTGCCATGGCAAATGATGACAATCCAATGTCTGGCTGGATGTCTGACTACGATGCCTTCCCCCTACTTCTCACAGGAGAAGTAGGGCATGAATTAATGTCGATGGATGGGTTCAAATCATGGTCTGTCCACGTTCCCACTTTGATACATGCCGATAAACTGTCATGGGAGAGAATGATAGACTACATGATTAAGGTCATCTCTCCAGATTTGGCTATTGAAAAGATTACAGACATGCTTGTCTTAGAGTACCTTTACCATAAATTCTCAGAGGAGGAGTTGAATATAAAAACCTGGGAAGTGATGACATTCGAAGGAGCATATGTTTATAAACGCAATGAAGAGTCTAACAAAGTGGAAATAGATTGTGACGGTGCCAATTTTGCTCTTGCTTCGCATCTCTCTCATCATGATACTAGAGAAGCCATCATACATGGTATCTTTCCTAAATTAGAAGGCATGAAAGAAGGCGATGTTCAAGCTGGAACTGAAAGGAGAGCAGAAGCAGCAACTATAATGATGAAAGATTATAGAACTAAGTGTTTTAACTGAATTAGGTTCGTCAGCGCAAGTATGAAAAGCTCCGCATGAAACATATTCCGATGTGCACATTCTATTTTACAACTATCAAGCTACACTTTTGCTCAAACCACTTGAAACTGAATTATTTTCCGCTCCCCGAGACTTCCGGTACCTTTTGGCAAACGAGCATATAGATTTCATGTTGACCAATAAGAAGCAAATCAACAACACCAGGGACGCGTAGATGTACGTCGCGTAGGACGCAAGTAATATAATCAACACGTTTACGACGAATGCAGGAAATACCAATAGAAAATATAATGTTCTACGCGTTTTTGAATGATCTGAGGGAACGAAGAGAAAATAGATTCATAATCTACAAAGACAACAAAAAAACACTAAGAAAACGAATAGACTTACCTCCATCTATAACTTGAAGCTTCACAAAAGCCATGAATTCCAATGTAACAGACAAGCAATATGAAAAATTGGTCAATTCTACTATTAGTCCAAAGCTTAAGGGCATGACCGACATAACTACAATCACGCATGTCAAAATCGAATATGTTGGCGTGCCATATGAACTTCTATGACTGAAAATACTTGGGATTTGGGCTCGATCAGACATGCCCATCAGCTGCATTGAATCTAAAAAACAACGTGTTTGAAGCAAGGTTTGTTGTAAGAATTGTTCAGACTGCCAGTCCTCATTGGGATTCGTATTACATGCTCACCTGCATTTATCTCTGAACAGTATGCAGCTACAGTGCAGATGGCCGCCGAGACAACGATCCAACTACCCAGCCATTCTCCCGCAATCTGACTTCCCGCAACTGCAAATGTCCCCACCTTCCAGTCAGATTGAGGTATATCCGTTGCACCAGTTGCAATTAGTATAGGGATTAGATAGGCAGAAGAGGAAAGGAATAATGCCGCAATCATTCCCCTTTTGAATATCTTTTTTGGTACAGAGACAGAGTAATGCCCAGCTTGGTCAAAATTCTAGAAAAATGTTGTTGTTAAAAATGAGACGTAGCTTGTTGATATGTATCTGGATCTCAGCATCAGTACTTACGTTGAAGTTCCAATAGAGAGTATTAACAAGTACTCTGACTGATTTCAATGATAGTAATGGTGTTGGCAGTGAGATTTTCCTTTTCAGTCTAGAGAATGCGAAACAACTTGAACTTACAGTCGATTCCATTCAAACTATCTACTGGCATCCAACCCGTTGTTGCTAATGAATCATCATCGAACTGTTCTGTTGTGTCCGGCTGCGGTGTTTGTTTCCACCTATGGGGATCAACTGAGTAATAAGTAAACATAAAGGGTAAGGTCACGATCTTTTTGAATGGAATACGTATGGGCTAATGTGGGAGCTGCTTTCTCTCACCTTGCGGGATTCCAATGATTGTCATGACTAAAAATGCTGACATCGACATGACATAAATTGATATAGAAGCCTTGCCAACGCAGTCCATACCGCGGTAGTTTATCAGAGTCATCAGAAAGACAAGAAGCAGCATGAAGCCATAACGGATAAAAGGATGTATTTCCGATGCACCCTTGTCCGGATAGAATTGACTCATTATATATTCGTAAAGAACGGCAGGAAATGTTGCTGCGTTTACAACCCCCCCAACCCATCCTAGATGAAAATGGCAGAATTCGTTAGCTGATACAAAACTTACAGGCAACGAATTCGAGGAACCCTGCTCACCAAGATAACCTTGCAATAAACCTGTTGTAGTCCCAAACGCATTCTCACACCATAAAACTCCCTAATAGTATCAAACCAAAAAGTTAGACTATAAGCAAGAACGAGAATGTAGCATAAAAAAGATTTGCAATCCATTGACACGTACTCCCGAAGCACATGGATACTTAATTGACATTTTATATGTCATGAACATTTCAGGTAGAGACCAAAAAAACGGCATCAACGCTATCCCAAGAATTGCATAAAAATTGCCGGCAGCCTTGACGACTGGTTCTATTCCAAAGGTCCCTCCTGATTTTGTAGAGATGAAGTGCAAACCATGAGAAAATGGATTTGCTAATAAACATAGCATCAAAGAAAATGTATGAATATATCCACATACCCGTGACGTTGAAAAATATAATCATAGAAAGGGCGAGAGCCGATAAAGACGTTGGGGGGTGGATGTTGGTCTGGTCCAGACGCTCGTTTGGTTCAGCCGCTTCAGCGTCGTTATTGGTGGTCTCTGCATTATCATTGGTATCGTCGGGGGATAGAAGCGGAGTTGCGGTGTCGTCAGCGGTTGTCATGATGTGGTTCAGTGTGGTTCACACTGAACGATTGTGTTGGCCCGATGAGCGATGAGGTCGGTCCGAACAAAGACGCCTCCCAAAAAAGGTGGGCAATCGGGGACGCCATAAACACTTTCTACAAAAGAAAGAAAATGCATTTTGAATTATCAGTATTTACCTATCAGGTTGAAAAGTAATGACATTAAGTGAGATTAAGTGTTAACAGTGGTACCCCGCCCGCCGCCCGTACTTCTGGGTCGGGGGGGGGGGGGGGTAAAACTTCAACTTCACACAGCTTCTCACACATAGATTTACTCCCAGAACCAATGGTGAATACGAATAGCACTATGTTAAAATGATATTGTTCAAACTTTTTTCAACGTGAAGAACAGAATATTGAATCACAACCAAAACTTAAAAGAGGAAGACTTCTTGAACTATGATTATTTGACCCGTTTTAAACAACAAACAGGGAAAGAAAACTAAATGCATCTAAAGATCATCTTCATCATCGCTATCATCCTCATCGACCATACGCGCCTTAGCATTTTCGATATCAGAAGAATGCATCCAGCCTTTTTTCTTATACATTTCTCTAACTAATGCGTTAGCACCTTCTTCGAACTTATTTAGCCGACTCTCCAACTCTTTCGGCCAGTCACAATCAGTGAATGGATCCACAAACTCATAGTCTTTCAAGATCCAAGTTCTCTTCTCTTCACCTGAACGGATAAGATATACAAATTTCTCAATCTGGCCTTCATTCCATACATAGTTAAGATCATTTTGCATCTTGTCATTACCAGATCCAGATCGACCCACGTTTTCTTCAAAATAACAATGACCACTCTGATAGTGGTTATTGTCTTGTCCGCTTATGTCATGGCCCATTCCGTGTATATTTTTATCAATATGAAATCCATGTACACCCAACACATTCCAATGGCCTTCAAAATTCTCTCTGCAAAAACCTGCATAGTAATTGGCTCTTGACGATAGTTCGTTTGCACGGTTAACAGGTGGCGATAGCAGAGAAGCACTAGATATGGGTTTAGACGTTGAATCATCATCAAACTGAGAGAGTTCTTTGCTTTCTCTGGCTGCGAACTCGATTTCGTCGCTTTCGTTACCTACATCAGAAATGACATATGATCAATGAGTTATTCGATAAAACAAAGATAGATTAGTATCATCATCGAAGGTGTAGAAACATTCGCGGAGATCTGCCGCTGATCACCTCAAGATTCCCACAAAAATAACATCCATCACATCCTTACCTTTTGCTATCAACTTAATAGATCCTAAACATCTTCTATACAATGCCTTTGTTATTGACGATGCCTCGTTGTATAACGCTAATTGACGAGTTAAGATATCATGACCCTTCAGACCAGTATCAGTCGATGTACATGAGTATTTCATTAATTTGTGCATGCAGCGATGAGGATACAACATTATGAGTGAGTGTGTTGAGGATGGAGGATGAGGATGATGGATTTGGCCGACATTTTTGTTTGTTCTGTGCTCATGGGTCGATCGACTTATTTCTATGACCAACATTCGTTGTCTTTCAAATCTTACCTTTGATAATTGTTTCATTTTTCATAGGAGATAAGAGCACGCATTGCGCATTATTTTTAGAACGTGGTGGCGGTCACGGCACTCCCCGACTCCCCGCCTCACCATCAAACTACTGCTACCTTCAGCCTTCAGTCTTCAACATGGTGGTGTCCAATAACAGGGAAGATGAAGATCCCTTTGACCTTATCCAAAAAGGCAACGCCTTCGCGTCATCCTCCTATCACTGGTCAGCAGCCGACGCATACTCTCGAGCAAGTCTCGCACTTCGTAATCGTGCTAGTGCCCTTTCAGATTTATGTAATAGCCACAAAACAAATACAGACGAAAAACAAAAAGTAATATCGTTATACACAACTCAATCACTGGAATATTTTCACAAGGCACGTCATTCCCTTTTAGAAGCATTGGTTTCTGAGAATGCGAAAGATAAAAAGAAGTCAGCGAAGGTGACTCGTGCTGGCAAGGGGAAGTTGGATCCTATATGCTCTGTAGTAAGCGGTGAAGAGGTAGAACGACGAAAAAGAATTTTTGATATACTTTTTGGATCACAGAATGGAGATATAGATAAGAAACTTCCACTTGATGTGGCAGCAGCAGTGACAGCAGTGGTGGCAAATGATCATGAAGAGACAAAGCCTGAAGATAATGACACTGAAATTCCTGTTGCTCCTTCTTCCTCACTGCCAACAGCAACAGCGTCTGTATCAAATCTTATCAAAAAGAATGACTCGCAACAACGCCTCAATGAAATAAAAAGTGGCCTGCAAAGATTGGGCGTTACTTTACCCGATGAGCAGAACGAGCCCATTATCAAGCCCGAAATGTCAAGTGATGACTTAGTCAGATTAATCATGCAACAAGCTTCTGATGAGGTTCTACTTGAAGGAAACTCAGACCACTTAGTAAAGTCAATTATGCAACAAGCTTCGGATGAGATTCTTCTAGAAGAAAATTCGGATAGACGAGACTCACATTACAATGACTCTTTAATTGATGAGAACGATTCAATGTTCGAAGGGTATCAAGACGAACCGGATGACGATTTGGATGCTCTAATGGTCAAGGTTGATAACATAATTGCATCGGCAGAAGCTTCTTCGAGGAGCGAAACAAATGATGCGGGTGATACACAAAAGGATCGCTTTCTTGACAACCAATTGCGAATGATTGAGCACGCACAAGCTTTGTTGTTACAAGCTCGGCTGTGCTTTGCGCTGGAACGTGAAGATGGAGACGATTCCTCTGGTGTGCGGCATTTGTCTTCTGATGATAGTGGAATCATTTCAATAGAAGGACATAGAAGAAAACAAGCGAGAGATAAAATTGAGAGATCAGTTCGTTCTCTACAAGATGGCCTAGCAAAATGGACATGAAACTTCATTGGGGCCATAACATCCTTTGCTATCACAAGATACATGCTTGCATTGATATTGATGTAATGTGTCGGAGCAATAATCACTGTACAAAGTTAATTACTTATTTTAAACCTCTAATATGTATTCTGAAACTCCTGATCTGCTTTCAACTACATTTGCAGCTTCGATTCCACTGTCTTTAGTGATCAAAACAATTCAAGAAAGTCGTGAAAATCAAGTCGTCTACCACCTCCTTGTTATTATCGGCATATGAATACGTATCAGCTTCCAAATCCTCCATCCTTGTTATGAAATCTTCAACGAGAAGATCTGGGTACGTTTCTAATGAGATTCGGTTCTTTCTAGTCACTCGACTTGGACAAGTACTGCTTGCATTAGACATTGACTTCGTGCGAGTTTGTGTAGAAGAATTTTGATTTGACGTCAAAACATTCTTTGTGTCGCGCAATTTTGTATCTCTGACAACAGAAGGGATTGAGTAGTACAGAAAGGGATTCTCTTTCTTGAGCTTCACCAAGGCCGAAGTGGATATATCGTCGATGGAGATCTGCCGGGCCGTAGTATTCGTTGGTGCAAAGGTGGGGAAGTTAAATGAATATGTTCCGGGCAGTGTCATTGTATCAGTGGAGAAGGCTGTAGTTGTTATTTGCGTCTTCTGTGTTTATGCTAAGGTCGACTTGTTCTGATTGGTGATGGGCCAGTATCTGACCCTGTGTTGAGCATTATTGAGAGTACTATACGCGATACCATTAGGTGGTTGGACACGGTGGTGCTCCACTCCGAACTCCGATTATGTTACTACAGTGCTCTCTCTTTGACAAGAGTATTTGTGGACTGTTGGTACGAATTGGTACGAAAAGAAGCAAGCTAAACAAGATACCTCCTTACCGATACCCGATACCAGCGTACCAGTTACCGGCTCTAAAATCCCAACTCCCAGTACCATATTGCATCCCACTGATCTGACCCAGTCCACAAACGCGAAAGTAATGCATCAATCATCGGGTACGACGTATGGTAGGACCGTAGTGTTGAAAGTTTTGTCTCCTTTCCATTGAACCCCCGAGCCCTGAGTGTTTGTATAGGTTTGTATGGTATGGTGACGCTGACTAGGGACTGACACCAGATCATTTTCATTTATATTTAGGAGGCAATACTCGCATCACCAAGGTTTGTTCTAGTAGAAGGGCATAATTTTGCCTCCTAAATAAGAATAAATGCTGCAGGAGCCTACTTTTCCCCTCTTTCATTCCCCCTTTTTTACTTCTTTTCCGTTTTCCTCGAGGTATCGAAATAGTAAGAGCACACCCGTATCGTCTGATTTCTATTGTTTCTGATTGTGTTATTATTCTGCTCATATCTCTACAGAAGTATCAAAAGCATCCACATCATGAGCACCGAAGCCAACACAAAAGCATCATCTCCAGCCGCCGAGGAGCCCCAGTCCAAAGAAGAATCTGCAGCACCCACCCCTGACGTCACCTCCTCGACGACAACTGTCCCTGCATCAAACATAACTCTGCAGCAGTTGGATGTTGTTCGTTCCACCCGTCGTATCTCTGTCTCGGATAAGCGCCGTCGTTCCTCCATCTTTGAACGGGCCCGTGCCTCTTTCTACCGATCACGTGGGCAGAACGGTGCATCTGTTGAAACTCTTAGGGGAACCACTGGATCAGACTTTGAAGGATTCGCATTAGTGGAACGATGTAATGCGGAGGCATTGGACTGTAACCCATTCAGTTGCTGTTGTGGACACAAAGATGGTCTGTACTTCCTCTTGGTCAAGGGCTATCACTGCTTTGTCTTTAAAGATGAAGATGGAGTAGCTCCTAAGTTCGCCATCGAGTTGAACCACCGTAAAGCAGCCCTGCAACCGAAACACGATGCCAATTACTGCATCGTTCATCTTCAAACCTCCTTGGGTGATGTGGAATACAAATTCACTTTCGCAAAATCCCACCTCGACGAAAACGACACAGTGAGAACTCCTGATGCAAAAGCCGGTGCATTTGTCGCTGCAGTCTCGGCAGCTTCGTCCGCGGCGCAGACCGATGAAGTGAGAACAAGGCTGGGGCATCAGGGATTGTTGGATAAGAGAGGTTCTGTTCGATTTGCTATAAATATTGGGAAGGAGAAGGCAAAGCAGCAACCAGAGAAACCTGTAGGCATGGGGGAGGTTATGAGGGAGATGCCTGTGGCTGGTGGGTATTAAGAGTTCACTTCAACCAGGATTTAGATGGTGGTAATAGACGCGAATGACAAACAAGGAATATCAGTGCAATGTACTTATTGCATGGTGTTTTCATTCTATTGGTTGCTTTGTGTTTTATGTTACGTATGAGATTGATGTTAATTGCTAAAATAATGTGAACCATCAATATCCGAATCGGATGATATCAATACTATTTTCACTTGCTACTGTTGCCTGTGGTTTACAAACAGAATCGAATCCATGATAAAAAGTTTTAACCATGTTATTTGTCTTCTGGGGCCAGTCGTTTCTCCAATCTCTTCCTCGTTTCATCATCCCCTGTTTTATAAGCCACAGTCATCTCATGCCTCAGTCTAGCTTGATGCTTCATCTCTTCCCTCTTTTCCGCAGTCATCATATGCTGAACTAACTTCAGCTCCTCCAATTTCTTTTTCTTTGCCTTCTCTGCCATAAGTTCTCTATGCTTCATCTCATCTAAATGAGCTGATGTTCCACCAGCAGCACCCTCTGCAGCTTTTGCTTGGGCTTCCTTCTTCTGTCTTTCATAATCTTCCATCTCCCATTTCTCATAATCATAATACTTTTCGTGTGGAAGTGTGGCGGTGTTGTAATCCTCTACGTACTCTTTGAAATACTCCATAAGCTCGTGTTTGGGCCCTGTAAAGGCGGCAACGGCTTTTACTTCAGCTAGCCATGTATCAAAGGAGCGACGAACCCGTTCTTTGTGAAAATCAGAGGGATAGTGGATGATACCATATTTCCCAAAGGTTGCTGCTGCTGATGAAGTTAGATTGGTAGTGGATGATTTTGTTAACGACTTTTCTAAGATCTCTCTTTCATTTTCCGATAAAGAAGATGAAGAATAGGACGCATCATCGCGCTTGCTCTGTTTATCACTTGGTCTATCACGGTGCTTCTTGTGCTTTTTGCTGCTCTCCTTATGGCGACGCTTCTTTTTATCTTTGTGTTTGCGATCTTTGTGTCTTCTCTTCTCTTTCTTTTTGTCCCTGTCGTTGCTATCATCGCTGCTGCTGTGACGTCGACGATGCTTTTTATGTTTATGCTTTTTATGACCACGTAAAGAGTCGTCATCGTCATCTTTAGATCTTGACCGCGATCTTGATGATGACCGGTCCCGTCGTGGTTTGTGTTTGTCTGAACCACAGCCGTCATCATTATCAGAATCGACCACCTCCCATTGACGTTTGCGTTCTAGAACAGCACGTCGATTGCGTTCTCTCTCCTCTTCCTCGGCTTTGAGGCGGTCGTTGTCTTCGTCTCGCCCCATTGTTGGGGATAGGGCATCAATAGTGTAGTTTTGATGTCAGGTTTTGAGCGGTGGGCGGGGTTGTGGTTGTGCCGCGTGTGGTACATACTATTGATTATTGCCTGCCGCGCACCGCGCACCCTCCAAATAAATCCATACTCCAAACTCCAAACAGCTCCAAACCCAACAACAACAACAACATAGTAAGTTAGAATACTGATTTATATCGGTACCTAGACAAGTTTAACCCAGTAGGGAGTCTGAAACGCCATAAGAGTGACTGACAGCGTTGCGGTTCTGGACCACATTAAGGAGAGGAAAGCTCTCCGTCCTCTGAAAAGCTTCAGGTATTTTGGGTTGTACCCAAAAGGTTATAAAACCATTAGCTTTCCTCTCCTTGCTGTTCCGTTACGTCCGCATTGTCTGTCTGTCTACTCCTTTGCCTAATCTGATTCCTTTTCCGAGCCATATCTACAGCTAGTAACCAATACGCCTCTTTGTCTCCCGAAACCTCATTCAAGTCACGTAGGTTTACCTCCAGTAGCCATTTGTCTTCTTCACACAAGTCATTCGTGCCATGCGCCATCTGCTCCTCTATTGCCGCCTGCAGTCTTTCCCGTCCTTCTGTCGCATAGAAGCCATTGAGTTCTAAGATATCAGCCAACACACGGCCAAAACGGAAGGCGGAAGACCCCTTCGCCCCTCACTCTCGATGCTACCGACAGCAACAAACGCCAGCGTGCCTCTGCAGATGACGACAATGCAACTGCGGGGGGATCCAACAATGATGAACCATTTGTATCCCTTGAAGACGTAGCCGACGATCTCCGACGATTCAGATTCAGATGACGAGTTCACTCATGAAGACCTATTCGATCTCTCCCAATGATTCGACGCCTCACCTGTCAAGCCCTGCCAAACAAACAACAAAACAGCAGCTCAATCAACGAATAATGAAAGAACAACATTTTTTATGGCTGGCCATGCACCAATGAGCCATATGTCAGTTAATGCACACCCATTACGGAAGGCGGCAGCCGCTGCTTAGAGGAATTGGACCCTCACCCCTTCAACCCTCACTGTATATGTCACCGGCGACTCCCCTACGAAGTCTAAAGGCGATGATGTCAAAGTTGAAGCCCGCGAGTGAGAGAAGATCCTCCAGATATGAACATGACGCATTTGTGTCCATTGAAGACATGGTCAACTTTTAACCCAAAGGCGCCGAGCTTTTTCCTACCATGATTTGCTGCTACACGGCATTTGATTTTGATGATTTCACCCTGCTAAGCCGTCAACGGATTGAATGCATTATTTGCATTTGCATTAACCAAAGATCATGGCATAAACATCAACTTCTCAAGCTCGAAGAAATATGCATAGAGCTCAATGAAACCTGAGTATCAACTGCACCAAACCGAACGACAAATTCAAAGTAGCAAAATCAGAGTAGTCCAAACCTTTAAGAGAATGTCAATACTCATCTGAAAATATTAGAGAAGTCACAAACTTGGACGAAGCAGCGCAGTGTATTTCAAACACAAATTCTCACCCAACAATAATGCTGGATTGATACGGCCCTCCCATTTTCTCAATGACACCGGCAACTGGGTATATCAGAATTCATCGAGCATTGGATAAAACGACGAGAAAAGGAGGTATTTAAGTTGTCTGGGACGAGTAAGAAAGGTGAATTCGAACAATACTGTATGATTCCATTAGTTTACGTTTGTAACCGTCATATTATTGATTAAAATAACATTGGAGAAACATAAACAGATGATTAATATTCTTTAATTTGCCCCTCTACATTTTGATATCATTCAAACATCGTTATTTTCTCTTTTGTCTTATTGGCACTAACCCTAACCAATACCGTACTAATCTGGACGTAGCTAAATCATGCCAAACGTCCAGATTTATTGAATGAACATCTTCTTTATTACATTGATACCGCTTCTTGATAAATTAGCTACGTTCTCCTTCTTCTTCCGACTGGTCCTTCGGTGTGCCCAGCAGCCAAACCGCGTCAACCTGATTGGCAACCAGTTTTAGTTTATCCACTTGAAGTCGGGTAGGCTTTAGATTCTTCTCGTCGAGTAGTTTTGGGTAGACAACTTCAAGAGGTCCTGTTACACTTTGTTTTTGCGTCTTCCCTGATTTAGACCTTTGTCTGTAAAACCAGAAACTGACTTGTTGCAAAGTGAGGCCAGAATCCAAAGCCAGTTCTTGTTTCTCCTCCCTCGTTGGGTATGGATTGGACTCATGTTCAGCATACCAGTTATAATGGATACATGTTGGATTCCTCATATTATGACCGTGTGTTGGTACACCTTGGTTTGATTTGGATGCCTTGCTCTTACTTGCAGACGAGCCGCACGCAATGATTTTTTTCACCCCCGGTACGCTCGACGACAGGAGGACACGGCCGCAGGCCTTGTCTTCCAACAACGACCCCGGTGACTTCGTTCGGACGCAGATTGCCCATATGCCCGACCAGTGCTGAGAGCTGCTCAAGAGCTTGAGCCATCGTAGACGATGGAGAAAACGACGACGTCGGCGGGCGAGGGGGGAGAGGAGGCGTGATCAATCATGATGGATGAGTCGGCCGAATGCGGGGAGGCATCATCTGAGATGATGGATTATGGGAGGAAGAACGCCGGGCACGGGAGGATTACGTTGGCCGTGTAGCAACGCCGGCTGCATAGCGCCCGTCGGAGGTATAGGGAGTGCTGCGGGTCGAGCGAGGATTGGATGGTTTGGCTGGCGGCGGCGGAGGTGATCTCGTCATGGTGGTGGTAGTGTTATAGAATCCGCATGTTCCGGAAAGCACAACAATACATC
>JALLPH010000503.1:0-18817 GCA_036939855.1 Cyclotella choctawhatcheeana
CGAGGAGATGAATGTGGGTTAGGTCTTGACGGTTTCAATGACGTTAAGGAAGATGATATCATAGAATGTTTTTCAATAGAAACAAGGACAGGCACTCTATAAACTAAAGTATGGGCAAAGACATTTTTCTTTGAATATCTAACTTGTTTTGAGAAACCAGGATGATCATAATTGGTTTGCAGTTTGTGATTTAACTCAGTAGGAATCTGCC
This sequence comes from Cyclotella choctawhatcheeana, assembly GCA_036939855.1. Taxonomy (NCBI): domain Eukaryota; phylum Bacillariophyta; class Thalassiosirophyceae; order Thalassiosirales; family Thalassiosiraceae; genus Cyclotella; species Cyclotella choctawhatcheeana. The sequence goes on from JALLPH010000503.1 coordinate 212, forward strand.
TTCTCTAGTAGCACACACCTGCACACACCCCAAGAGGTGCAAAAGCATGTGCTCGCTGATTTAGGTGGTAGTATTGGGCGTCGCCAACTGATGGCAGCCAAGTTCGGTAGCGCTACTCGTCGGCATCGTCATCACTCATTGTTGACCAACACTTGATGACTCAATAAGTTATAAGTAAACTTAAGTACATACTGTACATTAAATTACATTTTACGTTGGGGGAATAGGTGACCCATGTCAACCTATCAACCTTGCAGTTCCGGGAAACCTGCCTGGCTGAGGAAGCACTCAGCAGGGTAGGTGTAGGCTAGACCATGCGACATTCCTGTGGCGAGGTTCAAAGCTTATAGAGGTGATCTCGAATAACGATACGATCCCAGGGGAGATGTCCCTGGTGCTGAGCCCCGGGGCTCAGCTCCCTCGTCTCCACCGCAACTTCGGAAGCCTTCGGCCATGGTCTCACTACTTCTGGTGGAATCTGCAAAACAAAAGAAACATTCTAAAAAACCCCCTCCGGAAACACATAATAAATATGCTCCAGAAAAAGGGAGTGAGAATAACTTTTCTGCTCCTAAGAGCCTGGAAAGTTTGACAAGTGGCAAAGCCTATTGACATCATTTCACCTTACGCCATCATTATCCTTTTCTTTCTGATCTGCCTAATTGGAAATACACCTACTGGGCAACTATCTGTGTCGGATAAAAGAGGTAATTTGCTTCGACTTTCCGTGCACCAGATATAAGTGGAACTGTTGCCCAACCCGTGGGATTTAAAGGCTTGAAAGATCAGTCTGCGAGGAGGACTGGCTGATGAGACACTAGCTTGTCTGGAAGAGTTGGCTTGGTTCGATGTGACTCAATGCTAGTCACTGGACAATTACTTGAAGCTTGAAGAGTTGACTTAGTGGAACGTGACTCAATGCTAGTCACTGGTCAAGTACTTGCAGCTTTGGCTTGGTTGGGTATGCTGCCATATTAGACATTGGCCGAGTACACTTGAAGCTTTGGCTTGGTTGAGTGTGACTCCAAGTTACACTCCTCATGATGACAACGGATGAGGTTCTCCGTAAAACGGCTGTAACAGTACCAAAGGGGCGCCTATGGACATCACTTCACCTTCTACCGTTCTTTCTTTTTCTGCTTCATCTGCCTCTAGAGAGAGGAAGCGACCAAAAACAACCTATGGGACTCCCAGTTACCGAGACTATGCGCTTCATGAGATTTGCATTCCTGCTGATATCAAACTTGAGATGGACATGGCATCACGTGATCCATGCAACTATACCAGACAACAAAAAGATAATACAATCGGCTGTAATAACAACGTCATGACTATATTAGTGCTCAGCTAAATCTTTCACCAAGCACCACCCGAAAGACACAACCAGAAATATGCTATCCTTCTCCAAAACATTACTAACGGCCCTGGGCTCAATTCTACCTTACACCACCAAAACAATCGCTGTTGAATGCAATGATATAGAGACCAACAATGACGCCCGAAGAACACGAGAGCCCCAGCAGCACACAGATGAATGATGGCTTCAAATGGACAGCGAATAAATACCGAGCACTACCGAAGCCAGAGCTACATCGGCATCCGGTTATGACACCTTGTGCTGACGGCACATTCTGGGTAGGGAGCTAAAAAAACGGAGGCTCGCAGTGCCATCCGAAACAAACACTAAGTGCCTGATCGATGCATCGCAGAGCACTTCTAACCCCCCATGGAACACAAATAATTGATTGTAGATCATTCGATGGGAGGGAAGCGAAGATCGATGATGGAGGAGAGACTACGACAAACAACAATCAACCAAAGGACGATCGGAGAGATTGATGAGGGAGGAGGGGGACACGACGACAATCAACTAAAGAAGATCTACCAAGATTCCACTTGATAGATTGGTGATGAAAAGGAGGGACACGACGACAACCAACAATCAGCCGGAGGAGACATGAATGACGGGACTCCAATGACAAACGAGAGCCATCGATCAGCAGGTTACAGCTCATGGCTCATGCCGGGTGTGGAGACATGTGGCTTCCAAAGCACAAGCTAAGTGCCCGATCAATACAGAGCACTTCTACCCCCCACAAACACAATTAATTGATCACATCACAGTGAAGGAAGAATTTGATGGAAGAGACGAGATACGAAGACCGATGATGGGAGGAGGGGACGACGACAATCGACAATTAACCGAAGAAGAAGATCGACGGAAGATTCTTCACGTCACGTCGAAGCGAGAGCAACATGATTCGACGGAGATTGATGATGGGAGGAGTGTCACGACACAAACAACAATCAACCGAAGGAGCAGATTATTGATGGAAGATTCTTGGAGCGACAAAGGAAGGAGAGCCACATCGGCATCAAACAACCCCGATGTGCTCGGCCCATCCAAGGGTCCCGAGCAACGACTGGAGGTCCACAGTGGCCTCCGAAACCACAAACAAAGTGCCCGACCAAAACGGAGCACTTCTACCCCCCACGGAACATAAATGACTGATGGCAGATCTTGCGACGCGAAGATGGATGTAAGGAGGAGGGACGCGGACGACGACAATCAACCAAAGAGGAAAGACGGAAGATCGACGGAAGATTCATTCGACTCCAACGTCGAAGCGAGAGCAACATCAGCATCCGAAACGACCCCGTTGTGCAGACGCGAGATGGCACATCCAGGGTCCGGAGCGGGAATTCGAAGGGAGGAATCACCGGCGGACGAAGCGCCGAACCTCGACCTTCACGAACAAAACAGAAACTCCTTGATAACCTGGGTCGGGCTGGTGATCGGCCAGGGGAAGCCAGGTATCGGGAGATGAATTCCCTTGCATGATGAGCTCTCAGATCTACGAGAAGTGAGCTCATCAAGGCTCCGAATATCTACCGACAGCTACTACGTCCTCTCTGACACAAGCGAAAACATTGGTTCGTGGTGGATCTTGTAATGGCGTCAAGAAAGGAGACGGTGTCTTGTGCTTGTCCGTTCAGTAGCTTGGCGCCGAATCTTCTATACGATACTGGCGCGCTGGCTTTCTTCTTTCTCTTTCTCCTCGAATACTACCTCTGTTGCAAAGCTGGGTTTGCCCCCTAAACCGTAATTGATAGAGCACAAAAAAGGCGAACCTCCCCGTCAACCCAATACGAAGATGATAGAGAGCTATCTGCCATGAGAAAACGCAGGTCTTCCGATAGCAGCAACAGTGACGAAGAAACAGTGCATGCCGCCGAGCCGTCAGAGGGCATAAACGATGACGAAGTTCTCTCCTCAAAATCATGCAACAACTGGATGGAAATGAAAACACTTTTCCTCGATCAACTCAGACAAGGAAAAGCTGTGTGGGTCCAATGTGCAACCATTTTTGCCGCATCTTTCGTAACTTACTCCTACAATAACGTTGGAAGCAAATCAAATGTCCAAATAGCAATCATGACTGTGATAATCATTGTTGGGGGCAGCCCTTTTAGATCACATCTACTGCCCGCGACAGTAGGGGCACTGGTGGGTGGCCAAAATGTCATTAGAGCAACAACGGACAATGAAAACACAATATATGCATCTAATTATCTGTGGCTACTCTTACTGAGTGTCGTAGTTAGCTTGGTTTGGTGCTTTATAGTCACCCCTTTCAAAGTCCTTGACGGTTTCGCTGGACGCTTAGGAACGGCGACCTTCATAGGGATGAACATTACAATGCTGCTATTCTTTGGGCCGTTAGGAATTGTGCAATGGGAGAGGTACATTTTTGGTATGTACCATGTGATATTCATCGCAGAGGAAGATACCACATTAGATATCACCAACGTATGGGAGTGGATGGACGAAGCCGAATTGGCTGTAGGCTATTGTATTTCAGTTATGTGGCTTGGGGTTGTAGGTGGCGCAATTAGGATTGCCCATAACAACACGCATCCACCAGAAGCGCTGAATAATATTCTTACTCCTTCGTTGCTTGCACTTTCTAGCATGCTTTTGGTAAATTCCACTGGTTATAAGCATGCATATGGTTTGTACAATGGCTTTGCTGTTGGGGCGTATATTGCTATGGCGTCTTTAGAAAAGATTGCTACCGTCAAGAAATTTATGTTGGTTTCTTTTAACGCGGCAATTTGGGGTCTTTTGTTGACTCCCTTGTTTGTTGGATTTCCAGGCAGTGAGTATTCTATTGTCACGCCGTTCAATTTTGTGGTATGAAATAATGTTTGTTTACTTTTGACTCCTTTCTAGAATCGGGTTTCACTGCCGTGATGGGGCATTTAACATATGAAAGTCTCGAAAAACTAGTGAAGAAGTACAGGTCTCGACTTCGGCACGAGGATATTCAACAACATAATGATCACTATTCCCTTCAACCAACAGCGTCCACAAGTCAAGATGAGGTACCTTCATTATTGATCCATCATCCTCAGAGCCACAAACCACAACGTGAAAACTCTGTTCTATTGAAACACCAACGTCGACAACGCAGTCGTCTAAGGCATTATCAAGAAAAAACGCAGGAAATTGGGTCTGATTTTGACAGCAACTCCCAGTTGCAGCACCGTGGGTGGTCGGCCACTCAAACTGATACCACCAATGGGTGGCAGCACACATTAGAATCACAACAGAATGACAGTATCTAATAATGCGGTTTGATGTAGCAAAAGTGTTATTCGTGTTAATAGCTCTGACGTCTGCAATGTTTTTGGGTCCTTAATATTCTCCTCTTTGCAAAAGCAGTTAAAACCAAGTTTTGTTAAAGCAGTTGAATGACATGTTTGGACTCGTACCTCAGAGCACCTATACTGCATTACTACAACTTTCATTTCTTTTATCTGAAAGATTCAAGATTGAGCCATTGTTGAATGGGTGGTAATAACCAAGACTTTTTGTGTATGACCTCAAATGGTTTAGCTTTCTCTCACAGGTGAATCATACAACATACAGTGAGGTATAGCACATAAATTCGCTCAAGTATCAACTCAATAAACAATCTCACAGCACCTTGAGAATGTATCTCCAAAAGAGCATGCACCTCCTGGCCATGTCTATTTGCATTACTCAATGCATTAATTAGCCTTTCAATTTCAGTTTTGCTCAAGTCTGCACTTCTTGTTGTATTCTCCAATATCAAACATGCCAAATCTGCTGCTTGGGGATCAGACTCTGCATTCTCCACAAGGTAAATCAGATGAAGAACCAGAGCCCACTCCACTGACAAATCTTGAGAAGTTGATTGAATCTGTAACTAATATTTCCAATGATGAAAGCTGGATGCGGTTATATTGAATCGAAGGAGAGAAGACTTTGTTGGCAGACATAACAATTTCCTCGGAATTTAAAGTTTCTTGCCACGGAGATGGCTAACCTACCAACCCTGTTAATATTGACATGAGCTGCCAATGCTGATAGGGCCATATCAATGCTGCCATACATAACAATAACATGTCCATCTTGTGGAAACAATATGGCATTCACAGTGTCGAGTGTGTCCTATCGCCATATGCATCATCTTGACAGTAAACAAAAGTGTCATTCTGTCATTCTGCCCAATATCTATCAATCTCTGGGTGAAAAAGAAATAGTAGAACAAAGTAGATAGGTACGCATTGTTCATCATTGCAGTCATTATTTTGATTTGGTCCCATATCTATTTGCGTCGCACTGTTCTGCCTTCTCATTTTTTCAACAATTCTTGGCGTGAGCATCCTTTCCTTGTTAGATGATGATCGCCTTTCTGTAACTTCACTGAATGAGTGATGGCTACCTTGCTACAAAGCACCTTGCTACCTCTACTGAAGTGTATATTGAGCGTAAAACTATCAAAAATTTTTTGTTTACCCCCGTAACTTGAAATGGTGTGAAAGGGAGAATGCTTTCAGTTCTTTCACCCGTCCTAGCAGCTTGACTTCTGCAAGTCTTCTTTGATTCTGTGCTGAAAATTGCTGATAAGACAAGAGCAGCATCATTCGAGTTTACGTTTGACACCACCATCAGGGAATTACTGTGTGAATCCTCCCCCCGCCCTGGTACAATTAATTCATCAAATGTACTAAAACCATCACCTAACTATGGAGGGTTTGGAAGATCAACTGTAGATTTAATGAAACCAGCATTAGTCAGAACACGTTATTGCATATGCTCCACAGTCTTGTTACATATCATTGCTAGCAATAAATTCATCATTGTTGTCAACGTCTGCCACAGCAAAGCATCAGAGTTGGCATCTATCTCAGCAGCAGCAGCAGCAGCAGCAGCAAAGGTGTGATTGTGATGGGGTTGATTTATATTTATAAGGTATGTTTGACCATCACTTGACATGCTCAATCAGTTGGACACGTTGTGTTGACATGTCGAATGTCATGTGCATGAGACCTGCGAGCCGCCAGATAGAGGTACTAATAATTTTTGTCACACCCGCCATTCATACCACTTCGAATGAATCCTCACCACTTGGCCAAATCATCACTGAAATGGCCCATGGGTTGGGCCAGGATTCATTCGAAGTTTGATCTAATAAATATAAACTAGATGATCAAATACCCAAGAGATGTAGAATAATTACTTTACGATTACGACGACTACTCAAGGTGTAGTTTCGACGATCTTCATCAGGTCGTCCGTAAAAGAAGTACACAAATGAAAATTATGAGGTCAGAGTGGCTAGCGATTTGCTTGGTGTTTAGCATGAGACTTTAATAAACTGTGTAGGTGCAGCGGTATCGTGCCGGAGCATATCGGACACAGAAAAATGGTGTCCACGTGGAGCAGATGCTCCCTAATCCGGAAAATCTCTCAGGGTTAGAGGCCGCGGAGTTGCAGCTTGAAGTGTGAAATTAGTACTTTATTTTTTACCGTGCAATTTTATCGAATTCGTAGACGGATTCGGCTCGTTTAAAGTTAAAGAATTTCACGACGTTATCCGGTAAGAATCTTGAATGCGTGTTTAGGAAACTGTACCATCTATGCATTAGTTCTGCTTTTTTGGCTTGGATTTCGTGCGTGATATTTTGATAAACTTGAGCGTTATTGAGATGCTGGCTTAGGATCTTGATAATACCGAAGTGACGGGACCATACGGTAATATCCATGTTTTTATCTGCTGGGCAAATAAATATTGTTGGGTGATCGACTAATGAGTTGAGTGCTTGATTCTGCAAATATGTCAGATTTTTTGATGTTGTTGGATTTTGATGTTTGACATGCAGATCTTGAATTTGTAAAACAAATGACTCTGACGCATCTTCTATTTCGACTCCCCCGGCACAGGGGGGGGACTCCCATTGGGGATTCTTGAGGTAGAGTTTGGGATTGAAATCCCTATTGTTGCCTTCTTCTTCTTCTTCTTGTCTTGTGACCCATACTTTCGTACGGACATCATCTTGGAATCGCTCGAGCGATTTTTGAATGTTATTTGTTGGCTTGCGATGTCGGATGCAAAACTTGAGACCTAGTAGGGCTAGTACTAGTAGCGACTTTGTTCCTGGGGGGAGTGGAGTGTTGGTGAAGATTGCTTTGCTTACGGGGTGGTTGAAATACAATTCTCTCGGCATATTTTTGATGATTTGAAGTGCATTTCGATATTTGGAGTTGTTGATGTTGGCTATGAAGCGGTATTGTTGCTTGAGACGATTATAATAATTTTGATTGATTCGATGTTTGGCTTGTGAATTATGAAGGTTATCGCAACGTGAATGGAATTCTGACTTCTTTGCCTTCACTTTCCTCTTTTGACGGAGTCATGATGCGGCTATGGGTGGGGTGATGGGGCCCGTAGGAAGAAAAAAGTGCTCGGAGATTGGGCAGATAAAGGGTAGAGGGCGAAATTAGGGCGGTTCTAGTGGTAGGTAGGGCGAATGAAGGGCAGGGCGGCAGAGGAGGCAACCTGAAAAGAGCTCTGAAAAGATTGCCTTCAACGTCAGTGATGGTTTTACCTGTTTTATCATAACATGAAGACATCATCCGAATCATTATCCCAAACACCTTTCCAAACTCCAAACATCCAAGTATCCAAGCGTCGTATTGTACCCACCTACGGCATAAAGCCTACTCCAAACGAGCTTTGTTGGAATAATCCATCTTGCATTATTTAGGTACCTATCTAATTACAGAAGTGACGTCATCATATGTTTTGATTTTGATCAATTGAACGAAGTCGAGAGCAAGACCAACTGTATCAAACAATGTGGCCATCGTCATCTTCATCCGTTTTATCTGTATTAGTCCTACTGTCCCATTCAACGTTATGCAATGGATGGTCATCTCTATCATTCCTTGGATACCAATCTCGACGAAGCACCCACATCATCAGTACCTCAACAACACTGAAATCCAAAAACGATTACAATGTAGTCTTCCGTCCATCCTCCGACCCCGATTCCTTCGATTCATTCAAGATCGGAACGGCGCGTGTTCATAGATATTCCGATCCCAATTCCATGGCGGATGATTCTGAGTACATAATGTGGTATCATGCACGAGACAGTAGATTCGACTCTGACAACTCCTTGCCGCCATTGAGCACGGGTAGGATTGGAAGAGCTACCTCGAGGAATGGATTGGTTTGGGAGAGAGATGAGACCGGCTCTTTTGATTCTGATAAAGAAGGTGTTTCGCTTGGACTTAATACGGATAGTTGGTGGGGATTTGATACAGCTCACATCGGACTGGGACAAGTGCTAATGCCCATGGTAAGCCCCTCCATTCGAAGCGAAGGGGGAGTTTACGTCATGTATTACTGTGGAGGGAGTCATGAGGAGACAAAAATTATTGAGTATTTAGATGAAGAAAAGAGTTCACAGGTGCCACAGGATGCAACAATCAAGGGGATGAAACTAAAGATCGGTGCCGCTATCAGTCAAGATGGCGTTACATGGGGTAGAATAGAAGGAGATGATCCTAGTGGAGCTTGCATGGTGCCTTTTGACGCAAGCAACAATGACAGTCTTGATTTTGGCAGAGATCATCCCGAGGAATTATATACCGGATGGCCTGAGGTAATCGTCAATCCCGTGGCTGCGAGCGAATCAACTCGCAATGCTGCAACGGACAACAACCGAGAAAACTTTTTCATGTATTACAGTACAATGTTAACAGACACTAAAGAAAAAGCGATTGGAGTAGCAAGCTCAAGCAACGGGTTTGCATTCGAGAAACAAGGGATTGCTCTCACTCCAACCCCGGGTACATTAGATGCTGGAGGATGCGCTAGATGTAATGTCATTCCAAAGGCTAGCCTAAACGAGGAGGGATTCTGGGAAGAAGAAGAAAATTCGTGGATCATGTTCTACGAGGGTGTTTCTCTCGATGGAAAGCACAGAATTTTGGCCGCAGAGAGTAGTGATCTAAAGACATGGAAAAAGATTGGATTGGCTCTGGATGTTGGAGAAGGAGAAGAAGCATGGGACTGCGATGGTGTTGGATCTCCACATGTCATCAGGTGAGTTATCAATTACATACAGCATGGGTTGCATACAACGTTCATTGACCCTTTATGCATTTCATACTTTACTCTATACTTTTTATTACCTGCAATTCAGGCTCGATGATGGCTTCTTCAGAATGTATTACAATGGTGTTGATTCCAACGGGGAGACTGCAATAGGGGTTGCTAAATCAGTGGATTTGATGAATTGGACAAGAGAGCAAGCTGCTTTGACATTCTCACTTTAGTAAAACATATTGTAGATTAGTGCACAAGCTATCTAGAGATAATATTATATGCAACACGCCTTATGTTAGTGCCAAAATAAAGACCATCATCATATGTCATTTGCAGTTGCCACCCATTCCTTTTCCGCCAGGATACTTGGTTCATCGCTTTTTGCAAGCCGAATTGAATTGACAATGTCATTTTTTATGGCATCCACCAGTTTGGCGAGACCTTCAAACGGCAACTCAGGTCTAAGATACCCCACAACCGATAAAACTATCGTCTTATCATAAAAGTCTTGAAACTGAGTCTCCTTAGTAGATGAAGCATGTCGTTGTGGATGCTCCGAATCAGCAATCAAATGCGGTTCCACGGTCTTTTCTTTATTATTGTAAGTTGGATTGTACCCAATAGATATTGCTGCTGTATAAACCCTCCCAAGAACAGAATTATCGTCATTGTTGTTTGATGATTCACCAATGCGTGCAAAGCCCCAATAAATTCCAGTTGGTAGAGAATCGTAGTCGTTCATTGTGCATTTTAATGTGTTCTTATCCAAGCAGACATTTGCTGTTGGGATTCCCAGATCCTATGTGTGATGTGTAGCAGAATCAAGAATCAACACAGTATGATATGTGTAGAGCGTGTTGTCTGGAGACGCGAAGTTACTTCTTTAGAAAGACACCGCTTCTTACCTTGCTACCCCGGCCATACCCACGTATGACCTTTGATATCATTCGAATTGGCAGTTGCTGCGCTGGGTTGGCCATGAGGAGATATGTGCTGGAAAGCTCTGGGCTCTGGGCTCTGGCAGGCACTGGGCACTGGCTCCTGTCGTTCTCTGTTTCTGTGCTCGGACGGCGGGCGGGCGGTGGGCGGGATGAAAAAGATTTTCTCTCGTGCGGAGAAAGTGTTTTAGTAGGTAGTGGGTCCCTACTTTTTGTTGAGAATGAAAAGATACACTTATAAAAATGCAGGCGCGCTTACGTGTGCACAAAAACGGTGTCGCGCCCGCCGGGCGGGCACAATCTGACAATCTGGGCTCACACCCCTTCATCTTCATCCTTCATTCTACATTCTACATTCAACCGGCGGCAACCGGTACACATGATGATGAGGTTTCTTCTCATGCCACTAACAACGCTCTGCTTCATCATCTCAAGCATCTCTTCCACCGCTGCATTCTCACCCACCCACACAAGACATGTCACGACACCCATTCCGATCACATCATCCACTTCACTAAAGCTAGGTGACTTCTTCAACTCTTTCGGCAAAGAAACAAAAGATAATGTTGAAGCAGCAACAACATCCGAAGAATCCGAGCAAGACGACGAATACTACGACGAAGACGACCCCATCGAAAAGATATTTGGTGTTTTCTTCGGTAAGAAAGAGAAGAATCCAATGGGAATGTCACGATTCGGCCGCGAACGTTTTCCCGAGCAATATCCACCGACAATAAACGAATGGGCCGATCCTGTAGATGGCGATACGGCCGAGATGGCATTGCTGCGTCCTTTTCTCAAGAATACCAATCTAGAAAGTAGGGGATTGCGATTGACGTATGATGCCAATAGGGATGGGTGGGATCCGGTCAAGTTTCATGGTAAAGTTGATAGGCAGGGTGGGGGTATAGTGTATGGGGTGACACGTGGGGGGATACAGTTTGGGGGTTACAATCCAAAGGGTTGGGTAAGTACTTGTACTTTTACCAACTCTTTTTATATTGTGAATAGTCAACTCAAAACACTTATTTTGAACCAACTGGAAATCTAATCAACTACACATGATTATTTAGGTTGGCTACGGAGAAGCTAGGGGAAGCATCGCCGCTTTCTTATTTGTCATTGGGAGCCGAAATGCCAGAAGTTCTTCTGATCCCGGCATTAAACTAATTAAAGTGGGTGGACCTGGCTTGGCACAGATGGATTTACCAGAATCTGGACCGTCGTTTTCGCCTGATGCACTTGTTATACCCATGGCAGCTGTGAGTTGAGATATATTTTCCAATGTTGTATTAGTACTTGACTTTGAGACGGTTTCGATTCCATTTCCTTCTCATGTGAATGAATCTTCAAAATAGAACAATCCACGAGTGGCAAGGAGTAAATTAGGAAGTTATTACGAGAGATTTCCCGATGGAACAAACAGTTTATTTGGTAAAGACGCATCAGTCCAACTAAAAGAGCTCAAGGTAAGATGCTGCTGTCTAATTTCAAAAGTATGGCAATGAAAATTGTAAGTGACTCATATTTGAAGTTTAATGTATCGTCTCAAGGTCTATCATGGCGTGTACGAGGAAGGAGAGTACATACCCTTTACAGATGCCGAACCTTTTGCATTGTATTGATTGTGGCACCTCAGAGATCATGCCTCGGCAAAAAATGTCAAGGATTCTTAGCTCAATTAGGCGAGCTAATTTTTTAAGGTCTCTATCGAAAATGTTGGCTTTGAAGGTGTTTCAAGATGAGTAGGTAGGGCATAAAATAATTCAATTACTAACTCCATTAGTACTTTTAAAATTGATACCATTCATAGTGGCATGATTGGCAATATCCACACTATTGAGAGGAGAGTAATACAGCAAGCGATTTACAAAGTAATTTCCATAAAAAATAAGCACACATCTAAACCACGATTCCTCATTATTTCACATGCAGGCAGCCTGCATCCCACACATAGGAAGGTCTTCGTTCAAAAGTGTCACTGTTTCAGCATACGGTCCACGCTGATTCCAGATCGATCCTTCCTTATTGCCGAGCATGAATCTTGCAAATTCAAACATTCCATCAAGGTGAGAAAATTCCCCCGGCTGTTCATCATAAAATTCACCATCTTCAATAGGATCGTGTTGTGCATAGTGCAACAGATAATCAAGGGCGTACTCGACTTTGAAACCATTGCTGACAAAATTATCATACATTCGCCTTCCAATGAGATCACTTTCAATTCTGTCCTTTGTTGGAGCCCTTCTGTCTTCCAATAATACATGTATGCGGTCAAAGACAAGACTGAATGCTTCACCACATCGATAATACCGCCCATTTGGATAGTTCTCCAAGACATGAGGAGGAATGAAGTACCAATGATTGCTATAACCAAATTCTACGTCCTTCGCATCATGAATTGCATCACTGGCATTCTGCTTCATTTGGCTGTAAAGTCGTGGGGTCATCCACCCATCTATGAGTTTAGCCTTTTCTTCGTTCGTCATCAGAGCTTTGATTGTTTCGTAAGGTGGAATCACATTGGAAATTTTTCCCTCACGCAGGTGTAAATAAGACGTCTCAGATTGGGAAAATCTCCTATATCATAGGAGATTGAACGTACAGTATCAATAGGAGTGCGCCAGTCACTAGTTTTGGAACGATCAGCTCCAGCTGTGATCAGTACCTTGATGTCTCTTGCGTTGAACGATTTAGCTGCTAAATGGACGGGGTAAGTCCCATCCCAGCGTTTATGATTGACATCTCCACCCAACTCGATCAGTCTTTGAAGAACACGATTGGCATCTGGGCTGTTTGGATTTGTACCTTCGAGTGCGGCATGTATTCCATAAGCACCATCGATTGAGGCCCCCTTTTGAATGAGCTTTTCTACAATGCTCAGATCATTATTCTGGAATGACTTCAATATCTCGTAATTCAACTCCAAATCAAGACCAGTTGGCTTATTGATTAATGTAGGTGAAAGCCACACGATCTGCGATGAATTCTCCTTGCTGATCCAGCGCTGTTTCGCTTCATCTGCACTGGCATGAGTTAGTCGAACACCCTTGTTCAATTCGTAGTATAGCTCACGGGTCAGAAAGTAATATTTATATCCTTCACGAGAGGCTGATGCTTGTACAAAGCCCATCCTCGCATAGTAAACACCCAATTTCTTCTTTGCCGTTTCAACAGCCTCGTCTTCATTAAGATAATATCGACGAGGATGGTTATCATATCTTAATCCGTGAACGGTAAGCGGATACGGCACCATTACAGCCAATGTCCACTTGTGACCGAGGAAATACATTGCCTCATGAATCAAACCTAATCCAAAATCGTTGCCTTGATACTCTGGCTTGATTTCCATTTTGAAAACGTGAAAGATTCCTCCACCGGAGACTGCCATTGGACTTTGCTCCTGCAACTTGGGGTGTTGGCACCGAGTCGCCTTCCCGTCTGATTCGCAAAAGTATATACTTAGGGCCAAAAGTTCTTCGCTGATATCACCGGCGCCACCAAAAAGCTCATCTCCGATATCATCAGCGGCATCAAAAAGGTTACGGGCCGACGGACGAGGCAATAGAATACCTCTGAGATATCCAATTTCTGCTTTTAGTTGTGGTGCTGTTTCGCGCATTAGCTGGACAGAGATGACTTGAGCATCAGATACATCCTCAAGAGTGCACAAGAAGAAGTAGGAGACACCATGGCTATCCGTCCAGTGGCCAAGTTCCTGAGATTGCGACACTTTCATCTTGGTTTTCTGTAGGTAAGTCTGATTCTAAAATTGTCGGGTGCTGCTATGAGATAAAATACTTACTTTATGATTTTCAAGTCGAACCAAAGCCACAACAATTGAGAGTAACCTAAGTCAGTGCAAGTCGTTCTACTTTCGCCAAAATGAAATCCATGACTCAATTTAGATTCACTTCCATGACACCAATACATTGAAGAGCAATCCACATGATTCATTTTTCATGTGTGTAGAATCAGGCATTCTCCATATTTTGAAGGCATGTTCTGCTACTTATTACAGTATTTCATCCTGATAGTACCACCATGCATTTACCTCCTTGCACACGTCTTCCTCATGAATCTTTGGACAATGAAGCACGATACTCTCTGTAACCAACATCCTTTGCCCATTTTTCGTAATCCTTACCCAAATTCTCCACGAAGCTACGCTGCACGTATTTCATACTAAGTTTCATCGCCGCATTCCCCGTTTTTTGCAGTATACGTTTCGGTATAGAGTTGAATGGCCGTGGGACATTCACATCGACGTCTATACTCGTGTTGGCTGTGATGGTGCATGCTGTCGATGATGATGATGATGTTTGTTGTTTGAGCTCAGTTAATATTCGTTCTTCGTCGTTGATTGAAATACTTCTTGATTGTGAATGGTTCTCACGACACAAATCGTCACTCCAAGTTAATGTACACTGCACATTAAATACGAAACGTTCATTCAAACGAACCTTTTCGATAAAGGGTGAACCGTGTAATACGCATTTCGTGGAGGATATGACAACCTTATCGGGATATGGTTGTACAGTGGCATAGACAATTGGTTGTAGACGTAGATTGAAGAATGTTATCGTTGGTACTTGTAATTCAAACATTGTCGATTGTGTTGATGATGGTACCATCATGTCAACATCAGGATAACTGCTGCTCGTTATTTTCTCCTCCTTATCTTCTATTCGAGTAAGACTCGACCCCAACGGCATGGGTATAAGCACATATTGCTCTACGGGCAATCGCATGTAGGTGGATAACGTGACATTCTTCGAGGCGGCGTGTGATGGGGGGTACACCGTCACGATGGATTGACCGTTGACGGCAACCTTTGTATCAAATTTGGTTGGTGAATGATGTTGTATTGATGAGAATGAAAAGCCGTGAGTTGTGATGGCAAGAAGTGAAAGTGCTGCTGTGAAGATGATGATGACATGCGATGAAGCGGCGTGTTTGATTGATGTTGGCATGGTTGAGATGGATACGGGGGAGATTTGTAGATATATTTGATATTTGTCATTTACATTTTTTAGTAGGCTTACCTGGTCCCCAATTAATTAGGTAGTTTCTTGTCGACTTGACTCATAATTCGGCCGACTATTTCTAGCGCCCACTGCAGCAGCAATAAATTGCGAGAAATGTTTCCATCAGTAAGCTCTAGATACTAGTCATATGCTAGTGGTTCTACGAACAAAGTTCAAGAAGATTCAAGAGAATTGAAATAAATATTAAAGTTCACGGTATTTTCTACAGAAACAAAAGGTTCACCATGGTGTTGTTGCCATAACGATCCCCATCCCCAATCTACAATCAAGCCCTTCCATATAAACAATGTGGTCCAACATAGGCGCCAACCTCGGCGATAAACTAGCCAACTTGGGTGAATCCCTCACGGCATCGGCCGAATCTCACGCCAAACGCATGCGAGACGAACAACAGCAGCAACAACAGCAGCAGCAGCAGCAATCTAACGAATCCGGAGGAGCGACCATCGTTCCGCTTCCCCCACCGCCCACCGCCTTTTCGCCCAATCCCGAATTGAAAGAGCCGAGGGATTACGCTCAAGAGGTGCTCGATAAGGAAGCCGGTCGAAACACAAACAGCAACAACAGCAATAATAATGAAATGCCATTGTCGAAATGGACCTCCTCTCTCGCCGCCTCCTTCCCATCTCAAAACAACACCAACAATAGCATCACTAACAATAACAACAATAATGCTCTATTTGGAAATCTCAAATCATGGACGGACAACGTAGTATCCCAAACCAAACAATTCGTAGACGACACACGCGAAGTTTGGGAAAAAGAACAGGCTCGTATTCAAACCGCCGCTCCCTCCCTCTTCCATCGAAGTGGTGGAGGAGTATACACACGCGACATTTCCTTACCCCTAGACGTCGACGCCTTACGAGATGCCGAGGTGGTTTATGTCACCGATCGGATAATTACATTGAGTCATCCGTACATGGCATCGACCGATGACGGGGATATATCCCCGGCACGGAAATTAGCCGCCGTTTCTCAATTATTGAATAAACGACACGGATCGCGGTATATGGTGTACAATCTGTCCGAGGTGGAGTACGATACTTCCACATTGGAAGATATGGTATTAACGTACAAATTTCCCGGGTCGCCCTCTCCGCCGTTGGGAATGTTATTGAAACTGTTGCTGAGTATGGAATCGTGGCTCAAGGCCGACGAACGGAATGTGGCAGTAATACATTGTTTAACGGGTCGGGGTAGGACTTCGACGGTACTGGCCGCTTTCTTATGTTGGACGGGCGAGGCGGGATTTGGGAATGTTAACGATGCCCTGGAGTATATAGCCAAATGTAAACGGGTGGAGGTTCAGGCGTTGACGATACCGAGTCAGGTACGGTATGCGGGGTACTTTGCCAATATGTTGGATGGGATACGACCGAGTCAACCGCCGTTGTTGTTGAAACGGGTGATTATGAGTGATGCGCCGCAGTTTGGTAAGAGACGCGGTGCGATAAGTGGTGGTGGTACAGATCGGTCCGAGGAGAATGACGATGGAAAAGAGGAGGAGAATGAAACGAGCATGACGGGGTGTGCACCCTACCTGCAAATATTTAAAGCGGGGAATTTAATCTTTACCACCGCCGCATCGGTCAATTACGCTCAAACCAAGGATGATCTTCCGTTTTGCTCGACCGACTCTGGTCCCGTATCCTTCTTGACAGAATCGATCGTTCAAGGCGACATTCTGCTTCGATGTCGACATTTGACGAAATCGGGACAACGCATATCCATGTTCCGATGTGCGTTCCACACGGGTTATGTCCCCCCCAAAGTATTGCGATTGACCAAGGCTCAATTGGACGGTGCCTGCGGTGATAAACGGTTCAAGGATGATTTCTTTCTAGATTTGATATTTGAACCGTGCGATGAGGCCACGGCGAGTATGCATCTTGCTACTACTTCTGATTCAATGGCCGGATCAAAGAAGGATGGAGAGGGAGAGGATGAGGCGGAGGAATGTGCCAATGAAGCGGCTAGTCGAAGGAGCATGGGTACGGTAGCCGCCGGGAAGGATGGTACTTCGGACAATACATTTACGGCGTCGGCGTATGATAGCATGCTTCATCGCGACTCGAGATTTTGGGATGTTATTGCCCAACGGCGTAAGGAAAATATGGAGAAAATTGCCGAGCTCGAAAAGCGGGGTGGGACTGCAATTTCAGAAGCCGAAGGAAAGGAGGGTGATAATCAACCGCTTGTGGGGCCAACCATTGGAAGGAGACGTGATTTCACCGCCAGACAATCTTCCGAAGGTGCAAATGGGGAGGTGTCAGACCAAGCGGCTGGTGGATCTACCTCGCAGAATTCTCAAAATCCCATGGGTGCATTTAGTATTGGCGAAGAGTTCGGTATTGACTTTGAAACAACCAAACCACCATCGGCTCCGGCTAAGTCAACACCTTCTTCTCCGCCTCCCAAACCGAAACAGGATGCACTCATGGATGCTTTGAATGATTTGGATGATGCAGATCTGTTTGATGACGATGACGTCATGACGGAAGAGATTGATTTTGGCAACACTTCGGAAGATGTGTCGGAGCCATTACCAACTGTGCCAGCTGAAACCGCAAAAGCCACATCCATACCTCCTGCCCCTGTACAGAATGATGTGGTGCCTTCTGCCGATGCTCCTACAATGAATGTCTTAAATACAACAGAGATTGAACCAACAACTGCCGCGGCAAAAGAAGAAAATGAAGACGCACTTGACAATATGGAAGATGATCTTGCAAATCTTAATCTTATGAATGATGCAGGTGAAGATGATTTACTGGGAGATGCTGGAGAATTTGATGATTTCGATGATCTCGACGATGATGCCGAGTTGGAAGACTTGGAAAATTTTCTTACACAAGTGAGCAAGAATTAACTTCCTAAAAAAAGTGTAATAGTAACATATTAACTATTGTACCAAACAAGCTATTCCTTGCACATGAACATGGTGCAGTCTCTTGACTGCTTTTTAACTATCACGATCACGATAGCAAGGGTGTCATGTGTCCTCTATCTATCTTCTATCTACACACATGTAGATACCTACATATCTACAGTGGAGGAATCAAAATCCGATCACAAAAAGGGCACTCAGGCTGATCCTTACGCTTGACGCGAACGTGGACGTAGGAGTGTTCTACGTCCGCGTTCGTGTGATTCTCCTTCCTTACGGGCTGTTTTCTTGACGCGCGCAGG
>JALLPH010000504.1:0-19736 GCA_036939855.1 Cyclotella choctawhatcheeana
CAATGGATGTATTCAAGCGCTTCCGTGGCCGTGAGCCCAAGCCCGATGCTTTGCTGAGACACAATGGACTTGCATGATTATGCTTTCTTCGGAAAGTTGGGAGTAGTTTTGGCTAGGTATCATATTCACGGCACGGACGCAAAATATTAGAAGGATTATGTGAGATCTTTGCAGACATCCAACGCTCTGCCTTTATAAGAAACACTTAGCGTGCTATAGTATGTGTGCCAAGTAATTCATTGTCACATAGAAGATACTTGGTAGTTGCCAACATTGTGAACAACTGGCTCTCGCATCGTGCCACATTATCAATATGACTTTTCTGCTTTCTTGTAAGAAACTAAATCGGTGAAAGTTGTCTCGAGGCAAAGGTGAACCGTGATATAGCCCAAGTCATAGACTAACTTGTTTGATGATAGCCTTGATATAGCAATAAAGTTAATGTGTGAGAATACCCTAGTGGATAATGGGGTTTTTACTAGTGAATTCATTCGAAATTTCGACTTTTTTCAAATAATTAACTAGTGCTCAGCGATCAAATACAGACAGTACAGACGATATGTAGAACTAGTATGTATTATAATATGACCGTTACTTATGCGAGAAGATATAAGAAAAAATCTTGAGCGGCTGCTTCATAATCTAATCTAACGACCGAATTACCTCAACCATGATGATTTCCGCCTTGTTTGTGCTATGCTACTTTAAACGGTTCATCAGACCCAAGCCTTTACAGCGACGTCTACGATTACAACGAACGAACGTCGACAACTTTCTAGATGAGTAAAGAACCCGACTATTATTTTATCTATCGTATTATTTCTAATCCAACACGAACATGATGTTTAGACCGTGTTAACACACATCAAATGCGAATCGATTAATAAGTCGACGATGCATCGCCGAATGAATGTTTACGATGTACGGGGGGGACCGTGCCCAGTCGAGAGGCCGACAAGATGATGCTTTTACTATTATGTGTAATGATGCTTGATGTGTCATGACCACGATCCCGAGGCCCCAAGAACTCGACGACGTAACTGATCCGATCCCAAAGACTCTTTCCACCAGAACGGTGTTTGAATTGAAACCTGACGACGAAAGCTAAATTTCGTATTGGAACTCAATGTTTTGTTCCCCCACCAAGCAATGTCCCACAAGACTGTACTTCAATCTTGATCACCAAGACCCCTTACAAAGATTATATTAGTATAACCGCAAGGATATTGAACCAGATGCCGGAGGGCATCAGTGACCACATACGAATACGCCGAATACGATGAATCGAATACGATGACCACGATAATACGAATACGCCGAATACGATGAATACGATGAATCGAATACGATGAATACGATGAATCGAGTACGAATACGATGACCACGATAATACGAATACGCCGAATACGATGAATACGATGAATAAGGCCTTAGCGGAATAGGTGGAAAATGCAGCCGTGACCGTACACATTCCTCACTATGAATCAGTGCTATTTTGCAGGATGGCCACCCACTGGGCAGGTAGGTAGCTAGGCTATGCTAAGCTTGGCTAGTCTAGATAGGCAAAAGTACTCGGCTGGGAGCTCGGATACGATGAATACGATGAATCGAGTACGAATACGATGACCACGATAAGCCGAATACGCCGAATACGATGAATCGAATACGAATACGATGACCACGATAAGCCGAATACGCCGAATACGATGAATTGAGTACAAATACGATGAATCGAGTACGAATACGATGACCACGATAAGCCGAATCCGCTGAACACGGATACGCAGAAAAACGATGATTGCACTCACAGAGGCATCAGTATGCAAATACACGTATGAATGCAAACGCCAAACGAATACGCAGAACGAATACGCGTAACGAGTACGCAGAACGAATACGTCGAACAAGTAACGAGTACGCAGAACGAATACGCCGAACGAATACGCTTAACGAGGCACATTGATCTGGCAAACGATCGATCAGCAACAAATGAATACGGTTACCGCGAACGAACAGCAGCACGTTGAATGCGAACGAATAAATAAGAATAAATCAGCTTAACGCGCACACGCTAATAACTAACGTTTATATGAATTTATGAGTATTAGGACGAATGATGATTCGACGAGCACTAAGGTGAACGAGAATGGCCATGAGCCCTAAACATGAAAGCCAATAACGAGAACCGGTTGGCAACAACGAGAACTGCAACGCTGAGGTACCCGCAAATCGTGAAGAAATCGACACATAGGCAAATTCAAATACAACCGAACCTGACTAACATGAAATGGAATAACCATTCCTAAAATGAAGAGTAATGACTTCACCGGATAATATTTTCTCTTTTTAGATCAATACGAGAAAACGGGGACGAATAAGCCAGAAGTCAGTACATGAATAATGCGATTGAAATTGATAGCGATATAACGGCAACCGGTAAAAGCATATCTTAGCACAATATCACACAAGTGAATAAAGCCATTACAGGCATAAACAGCAACTTGAGAAGTAATATTGCAATGCAACGAACGAATGCAACGAAACGGAAAATACTTTTAAACAAAGAGATAAGAGGTGCGTAACACCTAAGACAAATCTTGTTGTATAGCAGTACACAAAGCGCTTGCAAATTCAAACAGACTGACACGGCTCGACATGACGATGAAGATAATAGAACGAACACGAAAGAGTAGGCAATGATGTTGCAATTGTAAAAGCAACGATCACGAATGAGGGCGTAACAGAAGCCCACGATACACAACTGATAGTTGTAGCAGTATCAACACACGGTGATGGTAGGGATACCAAACGATTCAAGATGAATACAACGTCGGTAAATGCAAAGAGCGATAGAAACGTAGTCATTGTTTGTGAAAGCCAACTCACGGCTCACGGCTAATATGAGAAAACATCGACAGATGGAATGATCAAACATAACGATAAAACGGTAATACCGCAATACCACAGACAAATGAATCGGTAACAGGATAGCATCAATAATATTACGATGCCAGCTTGACTTAGTCGCCTAAACTCTCACAGGAAGACTTCCAATGACACGAATCGAATTCGACGGCTCAAATATAGTACAACGACAAAGCATGTAGCTTCATCCCCATGATGAAAGCTCCCGCACGAAATGACTCTAATCCTAAAAGAATACATCGGCAATGAAATGACAGAGGTCATAATTGAATCCACGAATGATTCTATCTAAGTCGTCCAATTTGAAAGAACGACGATCGACCAGTTAGCACACCAACGTCATATTGCCACCCGAATCACAATAATCAAAGTAAGGCCTTGAAAATAATGGCCAAATACACGCTCGCGCAATCACCAAAACAAACTATGACCAGAAAGTCAATCCAAAGGGACAGGCAATATAAATGACACTGGAATGAAACAGTAACGGCGGTAATGGCAATACGAAGACTGGAATGAAACTGTAACGGTGGTAATGGCAACGAATAACTAGCGCGATTATCTCCTCTAACTGCTCTTACCAAGCATAACTGTAACGACAGCTCTCATGAGCCACAAATTGTACGTTCACGATCAGATCTGTGTATGAGCAGGTATGAGCCCAGCAAACCTAGAGATAACGATATCATACATGAGACAAAACGCAGTGATTCACACCTTTAGAGGAACCATACTCATCCGAATTCCGATATTTAACGAATACTTGGCTTCAACATTAATGCTCACCCGTTGCACGGGGACCAATTTGCGAGTACCGGCGATAACTAGCGAGTACGTACCGCCGATAAGTTTTGAGAGGTTTTGAGCAATGCAGTCAATGCGATGTACGACGGTCATAGCGAGTGCCGACCATAATCAACAAGCAATGCACTTTAGCAAGTGCCGAACAAGATCATGAAAATCACGATGCTCTTTAGCAAGTGTCTAGCAGGGCAATAGCTAATATACCAAATGAGATCACGATGCGAGTTAACGAACATACAATGCTCTCTCTCTACTCTCTGAGGGTACAACGGCCAACATTATGTCTCAGCAGTCTGAATGATTGACGATACGGAAGCCTGATGGCTGATGCTTGATGACGGATAAGCGAAGTAATCCACATTGTGATAATACTGCAACACAATATATGATATATAAGCAATACTACGGCAAAAGCAGAGCGACATTGGCATGAAAAAGCGACGTATTACGAAATTGGTACGGCAAAGGCAGACGGCAAACGACAACGCAATATATTATACACGAATATGTGTGATTCACCTCACAGACAAATGCACGTGAGAATAATAAAAATGAAGTCAATAATGAAGAGAATCTACGATTACGATAATTCAACGATGTCATGGAAATTGATGTGAGAAGATGACTATTCCTAATACGAATGTTACAATGACGAAGATGATAACGGCGAATGAATTCGACGATGTCATGGAAAATGTGACGAGGATGATAACGGCGAATGCGCAACTCTTGGCGATATGTCCAATCCTAACACAGATACTCGGTGTATAAACGCAAGATCAATCGAGACAAGCTATAATATGTGATATGAATCAAATAAGCAAACTGGACGACAAATCCAATCGAGCTGAATCGGATCGACAAATATGTGTCATAAGTGAAAACTCCAATGATCTTACATCTTAAGTGACAGAGAAAATCTTAGCAGGTTTAATATACTCACTATCACAGCATTGGCATATCGAGGCCAATGATCACAAAATATAATTGTGGTGATCACGCCGTCCAAACTGCCATCCCAAAGGCACTTAAACGTTGTTTTTAAATACGTGAGAAATTGGCGCCCCGGTTATAGCACGAATGCCCTGACTTATGGTAGTCAATATAAGCTATAAGCTTCACGTGCATTTCCATCGCGCGGGGAAATACTAGAACCAAAACCCAAAGGCACGAACGACTATGCGAGAGTGACTCGAAAGGCAAGAACGAAACGACTGAATACAGACGAATTAAGGGTGAGAACAAACGAATAAGTATAGATGAATTAAATTGAATGGCAAGGCAGGCGAATCAACGTTGATATCGAATTGAATGCAATGACGTATATATACACAATTGATAATACCCGACACAGTATCCGCAACAGCGTTTAGCGTTTAATCCCTCACAGGTTAGCCCCAATAACACGACGCAAACTATTTGCGGTATATGGACGCTTGAAAGACCTGACTGGTCAGGCAAAAGATAACTCATTGAAATGCCAAATATTCCGAACAGTACTTGGCCGCTTTATACTACATTGGCTTTGTATTAGCCAATCTCATAAACGTGATTAAACGAATCTTTTGACAAACGATTATGGCGAACGGTTTATGACACACGATTACGGCACACGAATGAGGACATAAAAATCAACTTGACCGCACAGCATACAACCAAGTTAATAAACAAAATGACGAGGCATCGATGTTGATATAGAGATTACGCCGAATTAAAAGGTATTCGACCAGTGCTTACGTATAACGATAGACGGGGACTGCTAAGAATAGCCCCAACATTTGCATAAGTCCACAAAGCGCAAATGATAAACCAAATAGGTTGCGATAAAACCCTGAATTGGTTCACGGGGACGAAAAGACCGCCCAATACACAAATGACAATAGCGAACGATAGCGACACGAAGACGAAGGATAGCGACACGATAGAGCATCTGATCGCATCTAATTGCAGTAATGCAAATTGCAGTATGCAAAGCACCGCGACATATCAATCAGAACCCAACGACGCACAGCAACAGTGACTAGAGACTCAATGTAAGTTACGACGAATCAAAACATGATAAACCTGAATGTCGGTAAAGGTAATATAGCAATGCGCAGCAGTAGCAAAACACTTTCTATTGAGGCCCCTATTCACGATACACCATATGAGAGATCAGAATTGATGGCTACCCAAAAGTTAAACCAAAGAATAAGAAAACGACAAAATAGAGATTCGTGATAACGGAAAGGGATGACGCAGGCAGAAAAGCACAAGAGCATACGCAGCATACCTGATAATCAACTGTAAATAATGAAGTCTCACGGGGACTGTCTCACGGGGACTGTCTCACGGGGACTTATTACCCATGGTGGAGGTAGGGCATCCCTGAACCACCAGTGCAACGATTCGAAGGAAAGTTGATCCTGATGGCATACGAGATAGATCAAGTGCGTGGAGTGGATGTAGGACATTTTCCGAACCACTCCTATTATGAAATATGAAATTCGAAATTCAAGTCTACGACGATTCAGAGGAAAGTCGAGCAGTTTAATCATGGTGGATGTAGGGCATTCCTAAGCCTGAACCACCATTACGACGATTCGAAGGGAAGTCGATTGTGATGATAGGCAAGACATTCTGAGAGTGGATGTAAGACATTGATTCTGAACCACTCCTACCATTCACATTATTAAGGAACTGATAATTTGGTATTCGAGGTGTTAGGAACAAAAGACTGAACGAAGCATTCAAAATCTTATGTTACAGAACCCCTCGCGGGGACCGATCAAATACAGACAGTACAGACGATATGTAGAACTAGTATGTATTATAATATGGCGGGAGAAAGTATCTTTCTCCCTCCCTCTCACTATCTAATCTAACGACCGAATTGCCTCAACCATGACGATTTCCGCCTTGTCTGTGCTACTTTAAACGGTTCATCAGACCCAAGCCTTTACAGCGGTGTCTACAATTACAACGAATGTCAACAAGTTTCTAGATGAGTAAAGAATTTGACTATTATCATCGTTATATCTCGGCATTTCTAATCCAACACGAACATGATATTTAGACTGTGTTAACACACATCAAAGACGCATCGATTAATACTCAATACGTTAACGACGCATTGCCGAATGAATATCTACGATATATGGGGGGCCATATCCAGTCGAGAGGCTGACATGATGCTTTTATTCTGTGTAATGATGCTTGATGTGTCATGACCACACGATCCCAAGGCCCCAAGAATCTGAGAAGTGATGGGTCACCCCAAGACTCTCGCCACTAGAATGATGTTATGATTGAAAAGCGGAGACACGAAATATAAATGTCTATGATCTAATGTCTTTCCTGTTCCACCAAGTGATGCCCCACAAGACTGTACTTTGATCTTGACCATCAAGACCCCTTACAAATATTATATTAGTATAACCGTTAAGATATTGAAACAGATGCCGGAAGGCATCAGATATGTGGAATACGAGAATACGATGAATTGAGTACGAATGCGCCGACCGTGTCAACAACCACGATGGATACGCTAACGAATACGCTGACGACTAACGATTTTGCTGACGAATACGCTGACGAATACGCTGACGAATACGCTGACAAATACGCCAACAAATACGCTGACGAATACGCTAACCAATACGCTGACAAACACGCTGACGAATACGCTAACGAACACGACGAATACGCCAACGGATACGTTGACGAATACGCTGACAAATACACGGACGAATACATTGATGATTACGCTAACGAACACGACTAATACACGGATACGTTGACGAGTACGATGAGTACGCTTATGAATGCGATGAACCGCTTATGAATGCGATGAAATGCTAACGAATGTATCGAATACACTATATGTCATTATGGATACCAGACATGCTGGAGGCATGTGCTGATGAAACTAGCCTGAGAGGCAAAGTATGCAAAATATGAATACCTTGCAGAGCGAACACAATAATGTCACAGTTGACGAACCTAGATAATGTAACGATCGATGAACCGAAGTATGAGGCTGTGGCATCATCCCCCACTAGCTCCGATGACAAACACAATTCAATACGAATTGAATATGGTCACCGCAATGGGATATTATAAGAATTAACACAACCAAATGATTACGGTTATCGCACATCAGCATACTAGGAATAGTAAATTTTAGTATCAACAAATAAAGCAAGCGAACACGGCAACGGTTTAGCAGGAATTAAGGTGACAACATATCAAACAACTGAGGCACTCACCATGACCTCGCAATAAACTACACGGCAACCGCATCTTAACTGAAGAGATCGAATATTGATGATGGTAACAGCGATAGCATCAATAATATTACGATGCCAGCTTTGACTTAGTCGCCTAAACTCTCACAGCAAGACTTCTAATGACACGAATCGAATTCGACGGCTCAAATATAGTACGACGACAAAGCATATAGCTTCATCCCCACGATGGAAGCTCCCGCACGAAATGAACCTAATCCTAAAAGAATGCGTCGGCAAACAAATGACAGGGGTAATAATTGAATCTACGAATGATTCCATCTAAGGCGTCCAATTTAAAAGAACGACGATCGAACAAAAACGAACAATGACCAGACAGCCAAAACAACGGGACAGCCAATGTCTCTTACTATTGTGCAGCGATATTTAAACGAAACTGGAATGAAACAGTAACTTTGTAATGGCAACGAAAATTGGAATGAAACAGTAACGGTAGTAATGGCAACGAATAATTCGCGGAGGTAACGATATTGTACATGAGACGAGACGCAGCGATTCACACCTTCTGAGGGACGAACCCACCTGAATTCCGATGTTCAATTGCACGGTGACTAATTAGCAAGTACCGGCAATAAATTATTGAGTACCGGCGAGTACCGGCGATAAATTAGCGAGTACCAGTACCGGCATGTACCGACAATAATTAGCGAGAACCGGCAATAAGTTTCGAGCAATGCAGTCAATGCAGCTTAACATTACCACGGATAGCAATATCGGCTATGATCCACAAGCAATGCACTTTAGCAAGTGTTTAGCAGCGCAATAGCTAATTATACCAAATGAGATCAACATGCCCGTTAATAAGAATTGAAATGCTCTTTCTACTCTCTGAGGATACAACGGCCAACATTATGTCTCAGCAGTATAATTGACGATACCAAAGCCTGATGGCTGATGCTTGGTGACGGATGAGAAATTATCCACATTGCAATAGTACCGCAACACAATATATAAACAGTAATACGGCAAAGGCAGAGCGACATTGGTACTACAATGCGAGGTATTACGAAATAGGTACAGAAAGGCAGACGGCAAACGACAAAGCAATTTATCATGCACGAATATATGTGATTCACCTCACAGACGATTGCACACGAGAATAATAAAAAAGAAGTCAACAAAGAAGCGAATCTACAACTAAGACAATTCGACGATGTTGAGAAATGGTTTTTTAATACAAATGTTACAATGACGAGGATGATAACGGCAAATGCGCGACTTTTGGCGATATATCCAATTCTAACACGGAGACTCAGTGTATAAACGCAAGATCAATTGAGACAAGCTATAATATGTGATGAATCGAATAAGAAAACTGGACGACAAATCCAATCGAGCTTAATTGGGTCGACAAATCTGTGTCATAAGTGACAAGTTCAATGATCTCTTACATCTTAAGTGACAAAGCGAAAACTGAGCAGGCTTATTAATATACTCGTTATCACAGCATTGGCATATCGAGGCCGATGATCACAAAATATAATTGTAGTGATCACGCCGTCCAAACTGCCATCCCAAAGGCACTTAAAACGTTTTTTTAATATGTGAGACTGATTGGCGCTCCGGTTATCGCTCCGGTTATCGCACGAATGCCCTGACTTATGGTAGTCAATATAAGCTATAAGCTTCACGTGCACATCCATCGCACTGGGATATAGAACCGAAACCCACAGGCGCAAACGAATATAGGCGAGAGTGACTCGAAAGACGAGAGCGCAACGAATAAGTATTGATGAATTAAATGCGAGAACAAACGCTTAAGTATAGATGAATTAAATTGAATGGCAAGGCAGGCGAATCAAAGTTGATATCGAAATTGAACTCAATGACGCATATATACACAATTGATAATACCCGACACAGTATCCGCAACAGCGTTTAATCCCTCACAGGTTAGCCCCAATAACACGACGGAAACTATTTGCGGTATATCGACGTTTAGGAGACCTAATTGGTCAGGCACAACATATATTCCGAATAGTAATTGGCCGCTTCATTATACATTGGCTTTGTATCAGCCAACCACATAAATGAGATTAAACGAATCATAACAAATCTTATAATGATTATGGCAAACGATTACGGCAATCGATTACGGCAAACGATTACGGCAAACGATTATCGCACACGATTATTGCACACGATTATCGCACACGATTATGGCACACGATTATGGCACACGATTACGGGACACGATTACGGGACACGATTACGGGACACAAATTCAAATTAGTAAATCAGGTTAACTACTTTCTAACAATACCTGGACATAGTCTTTATTCAGCTGTATATCACTTCAGTGGCCGGAGCCACGCAGAGAGGAAAAATAATATATATTGCAACAACTCTCTTCATCCTCCTAAGTGGAAGGGGCACCCTGGGAATGGATGGTGGTGCACCATCATAGGCGCACCCGTTTGGCCATATTGGATCTCTTAGTTGCCGCCACACCAGCCAGCTGCCTGTATGAGTCATACTTCGCTACCACCATACCTACAATCGCACTATTCCGCGAACGGTTCGAGTTCTCAGTAATCACCGAATCTGCTGCACTAATTGCTGACCTCATTTGCTGTAACCAGAGCTTCCTATCAACTGTGGCACCTTCACCAAGTTTGCGAAAATCTCTCTCAAGAAGATGACGGTGACACGGGAGGAGGTCCGCTGGGTCCACCATTACCATATCCTTCACAAGTTCAATTACATCTTCATGCTCAGCTGCTGTGAGGCCCTCAACCTTCCGGAGGTGGATCCGAGCATTGCGATATAACCATTGCCGATGAGTGATGTTGAGCAGGTGTTGCACAAGGTGGCTTGCCCATGTTTTGATTTTCCAATAAGAGTTAGTTGACTGGAGGTACATATCCTGAAGGATCATAAGGGATGTAGGTACCCGTCCCTCAAGAAAGCAGTCCCAGCCCAGGGAATCAATATCCCTCGCAAAAGCATCAAAGTGGACGTGATTTCTGGCTATGTCCGTCATCTTCACCTCGCTCCGTCCCTCTAGGTATTGTGTGATACAGTCTATCAGTCGTGGATCCATCTGGGTTTCGTGCAGAAAGTCTAAGAGCAGATCAGCCGACTCGTAGAACATCTCAGTTCGACCCTCGTCCGGACATCTCGTGATATGACCAGTTGACTCATTCTTGCATCCACAGCACGGGCAGACGTTGTCAACTTCTTGTGACCTATCCCGTGAGAGCTGACGGTTAGTCCCTTGGAAATGTGAGACATGCTTGGTAATATAGACTTTGAACATTTGCGGGTACACTTTCATCGCCTCCTCCATCGCATCCCAATAAATTAAATCAAAGTGCTCCTTGGACACAATATGCCGTTCGGCCAGAAGAGTCCTCGCCTCCTCTCTCCCCCAGGACCTATATAGCGCCTCTGTGATCGAAGAGGTGCATTTCTTAACATCTACGATTACACGAAAGCTTTCAAAGGGAAAGTAAGAAGAAATAAACCTCCCGGAGTGTATGGCTCGAACGAGATAGTCTTGAGCAACCTTATCTGCAACAACGTTAAGCTGCTGGACCAGTGTGAGTGCAGCCCATGCCACCTTGTCATCTTGGTGACCAAGCACGTGTTCGTAGGTAATATCAAAGGAGACATCAGCGAGGATCGCCCGGAAGCATCGAATGACATCCGCTTGCACTTGGGCATCCTTAAGGGACTTCCCTCGGTTGTTGCCGTGACCGACGGCCCCAATATTGTCACAAGCCAATCTGACAGGTGGACACTTTTCGTCGCCAATGAGTGATGAGGCGGCCTTGAGGATCAAACTCATGAGGAGACCCCCAAGTAGTTCTCCACGATAGCTGCTAGCCGTACGAGGATCCGTTCGTTCTGCGCAGGCAGCAGTCGCTATTCGACGTTGCTGTGTACAGAACAGAACTACCCCCGCGGAGCACGTTCGAGCACAGAGTTTGTCCTTGTAAGAGCCATCATGCACACCAACCAAGGTTCCCATTCGAATGGCATCAAGAATCCAATTGCCACCATCATCACCTAGGTCCAGATGATCCCATAGACTTTGATTTGGATATTTCCCAATCACCTCCTTTAGGGTTGGGGCAACAACAACGTCCGCGTTCGCGTCGTATTCTAGGGGAGCCACAGAGTGCAACGTGACTGATTCGTCCGGGTGTGATTGCACAGATGCATACAATGTCGGGTTTGCCGGTGCTATCGTGACATCATCGCTGGCGATATACTTCACACCTTGCCTTGTCGGTCGAGTATTTGCGGCGAGAACGAAGAGTTTTGATTGCTTCGTCTGCTGGTCCGTTCGAAGTAGCCACTGTCTCTGCTCATCTGTCTTCCAGACAACCCGATCGTAAGGCTGTCGTACAAATTTACCCAAAGGAATCGGTATACGGAAGTTTGGAGAGGTTATTAGAATGAGCGCCTTCCTCCAGAGACGTCTATCCCTCTCGGTCGGTTCCTCGTGCGGGAATTCCATAAGTGATTGGGATGCTATCCGACCCGATATTATCTCTTCACGCAGACAGACTCCATCGCAGTGAGATGCTTGAGAGAGGAAGAATAGCTCGAGGTGCTTCCTGACGCGATTAACCGCGGGCCACTCGCTCCTGTCCATTACCTGAGTAACTTCATCCATTATCACTCTATCACGCTCCCTGGTGGCAGGCACATCCACGCCCGCTATCTCCAGTCTCACCTTAAAGGCTGAAAGATATTGCCACAGGATTTTAAACCAGGTATGGGTGGCCAGACATTCATATCGATCATAGTCCCACTGTAGTATGTTACCCGACAGACCTGTCTCTATCTGTAGTCTTTCAAAGCCCGCCCTAATAATAACGCCAATCCATTCCTTAACTCCCCAATGGCGCTGCAACCAAGACACACTGCGTCCAAGTTTCTCGAGGGCGAAGTTTGGCAGACCAAGGCCTTGGTATCGATGCGGGAGCATCCTCCAACCCAATGTGATGTATCGGTTCACACCAAGATGAGGCAGAGTCATGAAATAGAGGGCCTGGAAGGCGTTGGTGACGACATCTGGTGGATCCATTATGGCCTCGATCCCGTACTGGATCGAAAGCTTTGTCTGCGTGGAGAAAGAGAACCACCTGTCTCTGGTAGACAGTTTGCTCCCAGCTATCCGCTTTTGCCACGTAACTCCTTTGTCAACCATATACTTCAGATGCTCAGTTCTCCTGTCCTTGGCAGTTTTTGGTAGTGGCGTGGAATCAGGCTTTGTGAATACACCAAGCGTCTGTTTAGCTACCCTGACGTCTATCAGTTGAATGGGTTGTTCTGTCCCATCGTGTTGCGGAACGAACATGACATACTGAGGGAGCTCGCTCATACGTCGGAGTCGTGCTACACCGTTAACGAACTTGTAGGAGAGCAAGTACCAGAAGCATTTTGCTGGTTTGAGGTCACCACCAGTGACCTGCAGGAGGCGTGCCCACAGTCGTAACGCCTTTTGTTTCCGCCGTAGGAACTCTTCCTCACTCATCGACCTATCTCGCAGCATATGCAGCAGGTCGCAGTCGTCCACGAAAAGGATGGCTGCTATAGTGTACACCAGTCCGGACCATGCAGTGCGAGACCACACCCCAAAGCCCCGACGTTTATAGGCACCTATCATCAGACTGCTGACAACCTGCCAAGCGGGTGGTGCTCCCCCACTTCCTTGACCTAGACCGTTGAAGTAACTGAGTGACGGCCTTGCTGGGACCAATGCCCGTCCGTCCGGATCATAAGGAATCATAGCGCCACTAAAGCCTTGTTCATCTCTCTCGAAAGCGGTCTTGAGATGATATATCATGTTTGCCATTGTTTCCAAATACAGGCATATCTGCTCCAGGGACATACCATACGCTTGCATTCCAAGGCTGGTCGCTGCGTGGTTAACCGCATCGTAACACTGCTCAGCGTCAACTGAGTCCATGCCAGCAATTATATGCAGTGTATTCGCCTTGTCAAAGAAGTCGATCTGCTTCATCAGAGTCCCATCGATAGTTGCTTTACCTGCCGTAGCTACCTGCTCCATGGGAATCATATCCTGCCGCCTGATGTCGCTCATCATCTTTCTCGCGAACGTCATCTTGAGCCACCAGTTGAAATCTGCTTCCAGGAGGCAGATTGGGCGTAGCTTCTCGATCAGTATATTACCCATGACTTTCTCCAGCAGAACAGTGAGGGCACTTTTCCACCTGTCCAATGCTGTTCCACGACGAGCAGCTATATTCAAGCTTTCCACATGGAGGATTGCCAATTCAGGGTCGTCACTCGCGGCAATATAGTGTCCAAAGTGTCTGCCAGAGTCAGACGAGGACGTCTTTTCCCTGGCCGACTTCCAATAGCTGATAAAGTCCTCCACCGTTACATAATCCGGCTCGGTATCACTTGTATCAAACGCAACTCTAATACGGGCAGCCTCTTTAAGTAGTTCGACAAGAGCCTCGTCAGTTCCCTCAGGAAACTCATATGTACCATCCAGTATTCGCTGAGCCGCCTCTTTCTCTGCATATTGACCAATATCCTCTGCGAGCTGACCCATCGATAGCGGCGATCTTAGTCCGAGTTTGTATCTCTGTCCTATCCTGCTATTCACTACACGCACAATGTCTTCGTGGCTATCATATCTTACTGGCGTCCCATTTTCATCGACTTGTACTGCCATCACCATTCTTCCTTGATTCGGTTTCACATACTTGGCTATGTTCATCCGTCGCTTCCTGTCACACTCCTTCCGTCTTATTCTTGTGATCTCTTGGACAGCCTCCTCATCACCGTTTTCAATTGCTGTTATCAGGCACTGCCTCAGGTGTTTGGTACGTAGCTCCGGAGCAATTTTCCTCAGCTCCATTAGATGACCAATGCACGCTACCAGTCTCGCTTCAATATCCTCTCGCGGTGAGGTTAGTGGCGATTCGATACCGTTCCTTCTGGCAGCACGCTCAAGGTTGCGACTATCAGGAACCTTCCCGTCGTGCCAACGTAGGATCCACTTCAAGATTGATCGTCTCTTAAGCCATAATCCAACAGTCGGGCTGTATTCTATTTGACACGATTTGAATTTCGAGCATTGCTCTTCAGCAGATGCCATGAAATCACCAAGCTCGTTATCCCACTTGTTGTGCATAAGCTGATAGTCGGCCGCTGAGATCGATTCATCGAGGACTTTCAACCGAAGTAGTTTCTCATGCATTTTGTGTCTGTCGCACAGTGACTTGAGGACGTTGTTGTAGTTCTTCCTACATCGCGCAATCTTACAGTTGAGTGTTCTTGCCTTCGGTGATCCGATCGTAGGAAATTTCCCCCCAAATAGTGAAGCTGCTGAGACTTCGACGACGAAAACTCTATGATCCCCAACTCCATACCAATGTGGATAGACCATTCCATCCCCGACCGTAAGACCATTCGAACCAAAAATCGTAGTTATCGGCCGTCTCCCGCGGAAGTGAGAGTTGGGCACCTTCGCGCCTGTGGCCTGTTGGAGCAGGCAGCACATGTTGTAGGGACATTCACTCAATTTTGTGGCTAGAATGCCATCATATACGTCCTGGTTCGCATCCAGTGCAAGTATGACTTCACTGCCGGCCTCTCTCCAAATCTTGAATTGGGCCAGAAGGTCCTCAATTAGTATTTCATCAGGATTTCGAAATTCTCCACGTGCTTGATAAAAGCATTGTTGCTGCTCCCAGTTTGTTTCACCTTTAGCAGACCGTGGTGGCTTGTGCGGTATGTATGCGCTAACCAGATGGGTTCTTAACTCGCCAGTGCCTACCTGTATCCAGCAGAATCTGCCAAGTCCTGTCGGATCACGTCCAATGCCATCAGTTGGGGACACGGCGTCGCACATTCTGCCTACTGCCGCCATAACTACACCTCCTCTCTGTGCCTTATGGAGGATATCACCCGTAGTGTTGTGAGCCGTGCAGCCCTTTTTCCCCATCCTTGGGACTAGGAGGTCCAGCATTCCGTCAGACGTCTGCCGCCAGTCCACATTTGTCTCACAGCCTGCGACAACATCGATATGCAGCTCCTTGATAAGGTGATTGAGCCTATCCATCTTCCAGTCTTGAGTCCCCATACCAATGCTGTTGTAATTCTCGAACATGACTCTTATCCAACCAGATCGTTTCGCCTGACTGATATATCCTGAGCCACCTTCACTCAGCAGTTCCAAAAACGAGTTCATCTCTCGTCCTTCTACATCGGCTGCTCTATTGAGAGCGGGCGCGTCGGCACGTATATCTTTCGGAATCAAATAGTCTGCAACATTCTGGTCGAAGTCGCTCCTGCATCCGCGCTTATCGTCATGAGTAATCTCCAGTGTCTTCTTGAATTTCTTAACACCACTAGTGATCTGTCTCATCTTCTTCCGCTGCGACGCATTTATTAGTTTATTACGATATCTATCCTGACGCGCCTGATTTCGACGCCGCCGCTTTTCACACCGTCTCAAGCCCGTAGATCCACCTAATTTACTCAGTATGTGACCACTAAACTCCCCAAACGTAGTGGTCTCTCCCCGCTGGATGTTATTAATTGATACTGAAGCCGCCGCATCCATTCGTGCTGCTTCATTTATCCCACCGCCTCCCCCACCATTGCCTATTACATTGGCAGGCACGCCATCACCGCAGTGATCGCCAGTTGGTGCGCTTTCATTTTGTGATATAGAAACTGCGCTTCCAGGGCTCCCATATCTTAAAGGAACGTTATTCGAAGGTTCCGCACTCGTCCACACGTTCCCGGCTGGTAGACCAGTGCAATTTATTTCGCCGCAACCTGGGTTACGGCTGGGTGCTCGCTGAAATGAATTATCCGCACCCCTCCGAGATAATTCAATTTGGGCTTGCCTATCTCTCAGCGGGGAAAGTGAGCCCAAAACACTTTCCCCGCCGGTCCCACCACCACCCCCACCATCAGTTAATCTAACAGTGGGCAGATGAGCAGACTGACTGACACCAGACTGATCACTGAATGGAGTGCTAGCACTTGACGAAACTCCAGCCACACTACCAGAACCAGAGCTACGTTGCTGGGTCCTCGCATTTTGCTCTTCATGGCCCGGACCCAATATAGGCTGAAGAGGTTCTTGGGCACCATTTAAATCATGACCATCACATCCACCGGTGCCCGTAGTGGATGCTTTATTACGGCCGCTTATGCCCTGCGGCCCCCACCGCCCCTGTCGTCTGGTTGATCAGGGGGGGGGTGCCACTTCTACTAAGGTGAGGGGTACCCTTTCGAGCACGAAGCTCTTGTTCATCACGCTCCTTTTGAGCACGGAGTTCATCGCGTTCCTTACGAAGTGCTTCCATCTCATCGCGTTGCTTACGAAGTGCTTCTAGCTCAGCCATATGCGCCTTTTTGTATGCTGCCATCTCTTTACGTGCTGCATCTGCTGTATTATCCAAATTCTGCATTTCCGCAACTAACTCGGGGTTTTCAGTCCAGTTCGTTTGGGGAGAAGTCTCTGCATGCGACATTGCCAAGGCCTTGAAATGCTCTATCTGCTTCATGGCCTCCTCATACTTCGCATTAAAGGACGCCTCGATCTCGCTCCTCTCTCTCCTCTCCAGAGCCAGCTTGATAGCAAGGTCCTGATTGTTACGTTCATTATTCAGGGTGTTTGCATCCGTTTTGTCAGTACACACCGATTTGCCGGGCATATCTGTGAGAACACTAGCACGTCCATCGCCATCGACCACGTCCTGCATCGTCTTATCAGGATTAACTCTGAGTTTCTGTAGAAGCTCTTTGCGGACCGTATCAGTCATCTCCACCGAGATAAAATCAATTGACTCCAGCATACATGCAAATTAATAAACGAGGCAATGACCAGGCATCAATGGTGATAAAGAGATTATGCCAAATTACAAGGTATTCGACCAGCGCTTACGTATAACAATTCACGGGGACTACTAAGAATAGCCCCAGTATTCGCATAAGTTCACACAGCACAAATGATAAACCAAGCAGGTTGCAATAGAACCCTGAATTGGTTCACGGGGACGGAAACGAGTAGAAATGAACAGTAGAGCACCCAATGCTCAAATGACAGTAGCAAAGGATAGCGACACAAAGGAGCATGTGATCCAATGCTCTAATGACAATAGCGAAGGATAGCGACACAAAGGAGCATGTGATTGCATCTAATTGCAATGCAAAACACCACGACGTATCAATCAGAAACTCGGCGACACACAACAACAGCAACTAGAGACTTAATATAAGTTACGACAAATCAAAACATGATAAACCTGAAGGTGAAGGTCGGTAAAGGTAAAGAATAAAACGACAAAACAGAGATTCGCGATAACGGAAAGGGATAATGCAGAACAGCAGGAGAGACTTAGAACAAGACGAATGCATATGCAGCACGCCTGATAATCAACTGTAAATAATGAAGTCTCACGGGGACTTATGGTGCGGCATCTTAGACTTAGACTCCCAGAACAGGATCTTGCAATAAAGCAAGAGTCACAATACGAATTAACATGTATATTATACACACGGTGGAGGTAGGGCATCTCTAAGCCCGAACCACCAGTGCAACAATTGGAAGGAAAGTCGATTTTGATGGCATCCTACAAGACTGATTAAGGGTGTGGAGTGGATGTAGGAAATTTTCCGAACCACTCTTATTAAGAAATATGAAATTCGAAATTCGAGGTTACGATGATTGAAAGGGAAGTCGAGCAATATAATCATGGTGGAGGTAGGGCATTCCTAAGCAAGCCTGAACCACCATTACAACGATTCAAGGAGGGTCGATTGTGATGGTAGGCAAGGCATTCCGAGAGTGGATGTAAGACATTGATTCTGAACCACTCCTGTGGCTCACATTATTAAGGAGCCTGATGATTTGGTATTCGAGGTGTTTGGAACAAGAGACTCAACGGAACATTCAAAATCTTATGTCACAGAACCCCTCGCGGGGACCAATCAAATACAGACAGTACAGCCGATATTCCTACGTAGCACTAGTATGTATGATAATATGGCGGGAGAAAGTATCTTTCTCCCTCCCTCTTACTATCTAATCTAATGAGCGTTTTTACCAACTCAACCATGATGTTTTCTGCCTTGTCTGTGCTACTTTAAACGGCACAAATACTATATAATCCAATGAGTTGATGAGTAATGACTTCTTAAACCTATTGAATTACCTGTCCGTATAAAAATAAAATTAGAGGTAAAAACAAAAGTTTAATTAATATTTACCTCTATCCAAAAACATATCTACTTTTTGGTTTGATTTCTTGCCCTGACTGCTGACTGTGCACGTCAGAGATAAGGTAGGTGTCACAGGAAAGCAGAGAAATTTGATGTGACGTTTTTATTTAAGGTCGGGCTATGAGGAGAGGGGTGTCGGCAAAACAGGCAACTTTTTTAATTTCGACCAAAATCTTGTCGTGAGATGGTGACGTGAGGTTGCCGTCATGACACCTCACGACACCTCACGACTCCTCACGACAATGCTTACGACAATGCTCACGACCTCCTCACGACTTCTCACAACAATGCTCACGACACCACCAGACAAACTCACGACTCCTCACGACAATGCTCACGACATTCCACGACAGGATGTTTGAAGTGTCCCGACAGCTCACGACATACTCACGACAAACTCACGACAATTGCCCCTAACCGAGAATAGAACCACACTCTTCCGATCGTTGTTGCTTATTAATGATGATCGAGGAGGAGGAGCGGTGACCACACCGA
>JALLPH010000505.1:0-18296 GCA_036939855.1 Cyclotella choctawhatcheeana
GGTGTAAGATATGGTAGATAGTTTTAAGTATGTGGTGTTATGGATTGTAAGTAGGGCCTGAACGAATAGCTCGTATTCGTGTTGGTTAAGCTCCGTCCCGCCCCGTAACGCGTGTCAGTCAGTGGCAAACTCAAACAAAATCTGCTGGGCGGGCACTGACGCGATGTTGAATAGGGGCTGTAGTGATTGACCCTTCTCATATTCCTTGATTCTTGGGCACTGGCCCTGTGACATGGGTGTCCGATGTCCGAGAAGAGAGTGGTGAAAGGGCAAGCCCCAGTACAGCCCCTTCTCAATCACGTGTGCTGGCTGTCTCTGGCTGTCTGTTTGCTCGTGACGAAACCATTGCACTCTTCTAGATAATAATATCACAAAACAGATTCCGACGCTGTTGCCATAATATTATTATCACCATCATCGGTCTTCTCCACGACAATCACATTCCCAATCTCTGAAATGTTGTTCAAATCTCTCGCCCTCGCAGCCCTTACGGCCATCCCCGCTCATGGAGCTGGCTGCTACCCCGCATGGTCTCAAGGCAGCGACTACTCCACCGGCTCGATCGTCTCGGCCACCATCACCACCACGTCGTCATCTACGGCCACTGATGGCACTGTCACAGAAACGACCACTAGCGAAACGAAGAACTTCAAATGCACGTCTGGAAGTGAACCATCGCTTTCCCACTGCCCCAACTACGACCCATCCAATGCCGCTCAGCAAGCTGCGGCTTGGTCCGATGAAGGCGTGTGCTCCGGAACTGCTACAGTGACTAACGAACCTACGCCTGCTCCCACCGGCTCACCAACTGCTGAACCCAGCAAGGCTCCCACCCTCAAACCCACTCCGGCCCGTTGGGCCAGCGAGGGGTGTCCCGACAAATGGACCTCTGGCGCCTCTTATGCAGGAGGCGATTTGGTCGAGCTGGACGGCAATGTCTACTCATGCTCGACCGTCCCGGGTGCCAATCTTTGGTGTGGCTCAGATGCATACAAGCCCGGAGACTCTGTTCATTGGGAAACGGCGTGGACGCTTTTGGGCTCTTGTGAAGGAACAATTGCCCCCACTACCGCTCCGGTCTATGTCACTTTGGCGGATGCCGGTGGATGTCCTCCTGAGTTCGATGAGAGCGCCACGTATGAGGCCGGTGACAAAGTTGAGGTGAATGGACTCGTCTACGAATGCAAGAGCTGGCCAGAATCGGCACACTGCTCCCAGACCGGCTTTGAGCCCGCTGGTGAATACTCTAAAGAGGCATGGACTGTTTTGGGTCACTGCGATGGAACCATTGCACCCACCACATCTCCCAACTTCAGCTCCCTCTCACTAGTAGGCGATGGATGTCCCAAGTCATACGACTCTTCCACCGCATACGAAGCAGGAGACCTAGTGTCTGTGAACGCGATTGTCTTTGAGTGCAAGACCTGGTCTGCTGGTGGCCAGTACTGCAACTCTGGGTCTCACTTTGCTCCCGGTACTGAAAATGGTAAATTGGGATGGACTCTCAAGGGACGTTGCGATGGAACCATTGCCCCAACCGCGGCTCCAATTGCATACACCCCAGTTGAAAAGTGCAGATGGTACAACGGCACACAGGCCATCACCATTGAAGTTTGGTCTGCTGCTGACATTTCTTCTTATGTGGCTGGAACCCGTGTTCGTAAGGGCACTGCTATTTACAAATGCAAGAGCTATCCTTTCAGTTTGTGGTGCAAGACTCCAGGCTACGAGCCAGAAGTAGGTGAGGCATGGGAAGATTCCTGGACTAGGGCTGGAGACTGCAATGGGCAATTCGCACCAACCGTATCACCTTCGGCTTCGCCAACGTCAACACCCAGCAGTCAACCGTCTGCTCAACCTTCTAGCCAGCCCTCTGATCAACCTTCTAGCCAGCCCTCTGCTCAACCTAGCAGCCAGCCTTCTAACGAACCTACTAACTAGCCAACCCAGTTAAGCTCAACTTCGTAAAACCAATATAAATATATGAAAAAGACCCAATAAATTTCTCATTAAGTAGGGTAAAAGGAAATACTAATGTTACAACAATGAAATGAAAATCTAGTTCCAAATCAGTAGAATAATCCTACTCCAGAAGCCCCACTTCCCTAGCTAGAAATATTGCATATTATGCTATGTGGTGTGGGACTTGTCACCTCCGCGACTGTACCAATGGCACTGTTTCAATTGTTTTGTCGTCTCTTCTATTCTAGTATCATGAAGGCAATCTTTTCCATGAGGATCGTTATTTGCATGTCATCTTTATCATCTGGTTTAACAATCTCTATTTTGGTTTCTTTGTCGATTGTCGAGGTTTGGTATGGCCCGAGGCTCAGTAGAAAAATACCCTGCTGGGCCTATTCTTCTGAAAGAGGGTGTGTGTGTTTTCAGCACAGCACGGCACGGCACGGCAGTTTTGCCTGCGGATTATTAGTGACTGCTTAGGCTTGGAGCTTCTGTCTTGTGGGACAATATGTTGAAATGCCATCATGTGTTGGTCACTTAATTTAAGTGTAAATCAGTTCTATTGAAGCGGCAGGTGTCTTAGCAATATTGTGTATGCTATGTGGTGTGGGACTTGTCTTCCTCTCCAGATTGGACCAATGAAACTGTTTCAATTGTTTTGTTGTCTTCTTTATCTTTTCCATTCAGATCATTGATTTGCGTGTCATCTTTAACATCTAGTCGAACAATCTCCATGTTGGTTTCTTTGTCAACACTGGAGGTTGGAGATGAGTGTTCATCAGCATGAGGCTCAGTAGAAACAATCTGCTGGGCCTCCTCCTCGTAAAGAGGAGATGTGTTTTCAGCCTGTGACTCAGAAGAACTACTCTGCTGGGTCTCCTCCTCGTCCGTTTCTTTCTTTTCATCATTGTTAACACTGGAAGCACCATTTTCTGGGCAACTTTGGTAATTCCCTTTGGGTTCCTCGTCTTTTATGTCAAGCTCTCGTTCCAACACTTTCGTAGCAGTGAAATGCCATGGTTGCACTCCATCAAGACAATTCAAAGTCCTGGTCATGTGATCGACCTCGCTTACCATTCGCTGCTTGCCATATTCAGTTGTTGGCATTGAAAATCGGGGCGTGTTTGGAGCATTAGGATCTATTTTCATGGCAGCAAAATTTTTGTACAGTGATGGAATTTTTTGGTCAAGGTAAGCAAATATTTGAGAGAAAACGTCTTGGAGAAGATCAGGTGGCAACATCACGTTTAGAACTTGGTGCATTTTCTTGGTATTTGTCAAAACACTGTCAATGAACGGCGTGGGTTCCAGGATATCATTTTCTACTGATGAGGATGCTGTGCTAGCCAACTTATCAAAGTTGGTCTGAGGTATTTTGGCTGCCAGCGAGTGTTCAACAATTCCACCTATAATACTGACAAGCTTCGCTAGAATCTTTTCACTGTGATCTGAATAATCAAGCTTGATTTTGTCCAAATCACTGAGAAGCGCATGTTGTTTGGCAGGTAGTTGGGCCATAAGAGCAGCACGAATGTGTGGCA
Source organism: Cyclotella choctawhatcheeana (assembly GCA_036939855.1). Lineage (NCBI taxonomy): Eukaryota > Bacillariophyta > Thalassiosirophyceae > Thalassiosirales > Thalassiosiraceae > Cyclotella > Cyclotella choctawhatcheeana. The sequence goes on from JALLPH010000505.1 coordinate 3,504, forward strand.
AGATTGCGAGAACAAGTGCTATGCATTGTGTCACAATGGAAAGATGCTTTGCGTTGATGCTCTTCAAACGAGCAGCACTGTGAATTGCACCAGCTCCAAGGACGAGTTGTGTTGATCGGGTATTGAAGAAGCGGAATAGTTCTGCAACTTTGCCGACCACATTTGTGGCCAGCGTTTGAAAGTGTGCAGCACACGCAACATCATCCATGACCATTTCTAGAAGCAATAAACAGGACCACACAACTTTATATCGATTCCCTTCTACCTCCGCATCCGCCATTTTGTCGCGACCATTGCTGGAGGCACTTGGACTAGCTATATTGTCAATGTTGCGAGTATTGGTGTTTCTCGATGTAAACGCCGCTCTTCCCGAACACAAACGATTGAGAGCGGCTTGTCTTTCGGCTGAAACCTTTTGTGAGGGAGTTGATACAGATCGTGAATTTTAGGTTGTCTACTAATAAGCACAAAATCACAACAGTAGTATCTCACATTACACTGGACCCATCTTTCGCTATCCATGGCAGCAGCCAGTGTTGACATGTTTGCTTCGTGTTTCCTTTCAACAAATGATTTCGCCTGCGCTAGCAATGTGCTTCTAAGTCCATATGCCTTTCTACCCGAAAATCTTTCTAACTGGAGGGTGAACGTCAAGCTCGTATCCCAGAGACGCCGCATGCCATCAAAGGATACAAGTGAGTGAGCCTCTCGGCGGAGACGAAGTAATTCGGATACTGATTTTTCAGCTAAATCAACGGATGCAGCAAGAGCGGTAACAGTCGAAGATGCTGTGTGTTGGTTATAATCGTTGGAGTGACCGTTTCTTGAGCCAGAATCTGAAGCTAACCTATCTGCAGATTGAGATTTGTCATCAAATATTAATCCTTCTTCAATACAGAACTTGTTGACTGCAACTGCACCCCATAACAATGTTAGCACTTGCTCAAATAACATGTTTATACAGTCAATAAATTGCTCCAGTGACATGCTTGCAACACCTGCCATGGTTCCTTTGGGTTGTGCCCCAGATAACTCGGCAGTGCCAATGTCAGATGCAGTCTTGGCATCCGCAACACATTCAGTCACGATGGCTTTCACCGTAACGCTAATAAGCTCACACAGCCTTTTTTGGTAGGCAATTCCAGCCCCTGTCAGTTGTTCACACAAACATAATGATTGGACCACTCCTCTGATTTTAGATCGTTTGTCAAAGGAAAGTGCTACACGAGGAGTCGATCGGTAATCAACACTACCGTTGCCATTATCATCCCCACCGGGAAGATGTGATCCCCATGATAGAAATGTATCCACCAATTCATCCGTCAGATTTCGAACGACTAATTTCTCATATTCATTGAGCTGTTCACCAACCTTGGAGAGAGCCTTTAATCTTCCTAAACATAGCTTATGCTGCGGCAAATGTTCATTGTTATTATTTGTCGTAACATCATTGGAAGACGCATCATTCTCTCCCATGTTTTCGTCATCATGATTTTCGTCCTCGTTGGGAGAAGCAGCCAATAGACTTCTTGCCAGTCTAATTGCCTCAACCGCACCCAAATGATCCCCCGCCGACATTAGACTAGCAATCGATGCTTTGCAATTCACGACATCTTCCGCTGCCTCCAAAACTCGAGAAATCTGTCGTAACTCCCGTCGACTATTGTCCATAATCGGAACGAGCTCGACGTTCGTCACACACCGTTCTCGCAACGATTGCAAATCTGTTCGAAGGGTGCGTACCTCGTCCACGGATACCGTGACTAAATGCTGCAATTCCGAGAAACGATTAGTTTCACGGAAGAAACTGCTGCTTTTAGACCGAACTTGATCCAGCAAGGCCAATTCAATGGCATCTAAATGAGCCGTGAACGTTTCTGGCTTACGCAACGTGATGACATTGCCATCGGATGGTGATTGCGTCCGATGAGCGTCTTTGGTCAACGAACCCCCCGATTGATGTTGTACATTGGTTAGTTCCCTCGAGGAGGCATCCTCGGGAGAATGACGCGGGGGAGGTCTAGGCGCCACAACTCCATTCTCGGCATCACGTCTTGCCACCTCTTCCGCCTCCTTGACCCTCTGTTCGGCCAAGGCATGCAAACGTGCCTCCTTCTCTCGTATTTCTGCCACTTCCTCATCGGATACAACCAACAGTTTTTCGAAGCAGATTGGGTCGGTCAAATCAAAGTAGGGTGAGTAGAATACTTCCGGTACTGCTTCTAATGCCTCGGTGACTTCGGCAGCGTTCGTTTCTTCTCCGCGTAGATTGATCATTGTCAATGCTGTTGTTGTTGTTGTTGCTGTTGCTCTATCCTCCTCAGTCAACATAGTTCCATCCCCACCTTCTCCCCGCAGTCTCAATCGTCTTTGTTTCAAATTATCTCTCATACCCATAAATCCGCCACCCCGATCTTCAAATCTCATACCCAACATCCCACACTGTCTCAAATACTCTTCCACACTACCCAAATCCAAATTAATTATCTCATTCGGTAATTCCTCCAACTGTAATTCGGGTATATCGTCCGGTCCGAATTCCGGTGTATAATCTTGCCACGAAATTGAGTTAGATGCATCATTAATACTTCCCCTTCGTCTCATCATTATCCCGCCAACAACAGATGCGGTATCATTGTATAATTCGTCCTCCTGTAATAAATTCCCGTCTATTCCCGGTAGACTACCTAAATATTTTCGTGAATAATGATCGAACCAACCGGTGACCTCATCCAACGATTGCGTTATACCCTCGACGGCCTGTGAGGTGGATGTTTCCACAGATGTGGCCAATTCCGACATACCCGCGGCATGTAGTAGCGTGGACGCGTACGATTCTTGTATGGGCGTGTTGGATATGTGATCGTGGGATATGGTCGGTCCGTGATTGGAAGTGTTGTGTCGCGAGGTTCGTGATCTGTTATTGTGTGAACTGTTTGTGTGCGATGAATTGTTGTTGTTGAGGTAACTGTGATGATTGTAGTTGAAACCGTAGTAGGTGTCTGGATCGATACCGGAGGGGTTGGCTACGGGTCCGAGTAGATTGAACCAATCCATGGAGTTGGTTTCGTTGGTGTTGTTGATGATTGTTGCATTGTTTGATTTGTTGTTGGTCTTGGTGATGGCAGCAGCAGCAGCTGATGATGATTGTGCATCATTTGGTTTCAAAGGGTCATGTTGTTGTTGCTGCTTCGAAGCAGCGGTGGCAGCATTAGCAGTAGAAGCAGCAGCACCCTTTCGCCGTTCCTCCGCACGACGTTTGGCAGCTGCCACGGCATCACTTCGCGATTTGGGTGTGAACTTGGTGACATCGGGCGTGGACTCTACAGGCGGAGGGGGCGGCGGTGGCTTTGATTCAACGATGACGACAGGAGGTTCCTCCTTCTTTGGCGGTGCAGCCGATAACGAAGCGAGGACCAATTTGGCTTCTTCTAATGATTGTTGGCGGGCATCGAGTTGCTGCTGTTCCTCCGGCGTGTTATTATTATTGCTGCGGGGTTCGTTAGTGACGCTGTTCGGTCGAGACATTAATTCTGCAGAGACCATGTTGGCATTCGCATCGCCATCGGCCGTGTTTCCGGCTCGGACTATGCTTCCCAGGGGAGACTTCATGCTGTACATATGCCGCTTTTTAATAGAAGTTGATGTGTTTATTTCTCTGTCAACCGCGTGGCGATTCAAAGATTCAGACTAATGACATTTCCTGTGTTGTGTGAGGTTGGGTGTTGGGTGTTGGGTGTTGGGGACCGACTCTGGGGAGTGGGGAGTGGGGAGAGAGAAAGGGTTTATTTTATTTAGACCTTTGGTTTAGACGCTAAACACAGTATTAGGGTAAAATACGACTTATTTTGATGCAACTAATGTAAAGGATTACTCCGAATATAAGATTATACCTTCTAAATTCAAGACAACGAGGCTGGTACAATCTTCTTTCTTCTTCACATTTCTCTTTCACCTATTATCACCAAAGTAAGCTCGAACACCAATAGATCACATCATGATGTCACCTCCGTTCGTCATTGTGAGCTAATCTAATCGCTGCGTGTGTGGATACTTTCATCATAATCATAATATTGGGAAAGCAAAGAACAAAGAACACATAAACATATTGAAAATTATTGAAAGTGATAAGCTCTTTGAAAAGATCCACACATCATTCTTTCTCAATCCATTTTCATTTGTGAAAACTAAGACAGGAAGAAAATCATTAGGAATAAAGCAGATATATCGTTCAATGTCATCCAACAACACATTAATCCAACAATTACTCCTCCTCATACTACTATTCACACTAACACCACAAACCCACACACAAGAATCCAATAACAACTTCTGCGGGACAACCTGGGACGACGCCTCCTCCAACTGCGCCGAACGTCAACACTGTCCCTCCGGTACGGACTCGGAATGCGAAACTTCTGGCCATATATGCTTCGGAGGCACGACCTGCGATGTTACCAAAGGTGACGGGGCCAAGTTTAAATTTGCCAATGTCCCCTATAATGATATCAGCAATACGAGGTTTTGTGGTGGGAGTTGGGATGAAGCGTTGAATGGGTGTAGTGTTGAGAGTCATTGTCCTTCGGTACGTATCTACAACATTGCGTTGTACTGAGTTTGATCGAAGCTTACATAATTGATTGTATTTGCTTTTCCTCTCTCAAAATACCTAGGGGTACAACGATGAATGTCCCGGCGATCTATCATGCTACGGCGGGTTGGGGTGCAACGTCAAGGATTTGATCGAGGAGGAAGAAGAAAAGGCCGCGGCGGCTGCGGCAAATGTAGGAGTTACTGCTCAGAGAATTCCGCAGAATGATCCTAGGTGCGTTTTGTGCTGATGTCTTTGAAGATCAATCGATAGTCTGACATATACCAATGTGTTTTACCGATGATTTGATTATGTTTAAACAGAAGAAAGCAATTTTGCGGAATAAGCTGGGGTAGTGCATCTGCGGCATGTTCAAACTGGTGTGTATATACATTTTTTGTATTGCTTCTCTTCTCTTCATACATCTGACGAATGTGTCAATTGCTCAAAATACAATCAACACAAAATGAAATATACCAAACAATACTACTACTATCAATCAAAGGTGTCCAAATGCAGATGATTCTGAATGTCCACGTAAGTCATTTCACCCCAAAAAAATAAGGAACACTTGTTGTAAATATTCATATCCCATATTCATTCCAATTTTTTTTTTGCAATACAAATTTATTTAGCCGGACAAACCTGCTTTGGAGACACTTCATGTTATTACAGTGATGATATAGTCCCTACTGAAAGTCCTACAGAAACTCAGAGTGAACCTCCTACAACAAGAGCTCCGTCGGTATACAAAGATCCTTCGAATAGACGGTGAGTTTTGTTAGTCTTTTATCGTATAACAATGGTGAATACTTTTATTTGTGTCTTATAATCGAGTATGTCAATATGATAATTAAGCTTCTGTGGAAAGAATTGGGGTTTGGCAAACGATTTATGCTCCATCGAAACAAGCTGCGCATCAGTAAGTTGTAAAACGTGATGCAAAAAGTAAACAATAAGCTCTGGGACTAGTTTCTAACAATTCAATGTTTGCAAAATTATGTAACAAACAGGGTTCTGATGAGGATTGTCCCAAAGGAGAATCTTGTCACGGTGGAACAACTTGCAATCTAATTGACTTACTGATCAAAGCAGAAACGCCAGATGGATTGCCAACATTAAAACCCACAATGCCTCCGAGAGAGGATCAATCGAATATGAGGTTCTGTGGTGAGAGCTGGGACTCGGCTGCGGCATCCTGTTCGTTAGGTAAGTCATACTATTTCTCTTTACAGAAATGGCAACTACCTTGTTGTTTGTACTTACCAGTTTGCTGCGCATACTGCTTTTCTAAGAGACGCATTGTCCTGATGGAAATTGTCCGGAAGGCCAAATTTGCTACGGTGGTACAAAGTGTAATGCTTATGATCTCACACATCAACCAACTATATCTCCATCTGTAAGCCCAACAACTAGTCCTACACATAAACCAACAGGTCCAACCCAGGTAAGGGAAATTCATATTTTTTGCCACTGAGTATGTGTTGTGGTGTTTCAAGATTCTGTTGCTATAATCTCAATATTGCCATTATGGCAGTCACCTACGGATGGTCCACCAACCACAGAGGCACCGGTAACACAATCTCCAACAATATCACCCAAACCCACAGAAGCCCCTTCCATATTTATCCCAGAAGACGATATTAGACATTCTTTCTGGTGTGGAACAAGCTGGAATGATGTTGTAACTAACTGCCGATTAGCATGTACATCTGGCGAGGACGACGAATGGTAAGAAGTACCACCATTCATAATTGGCTTGCATGTCATCGATCGAGTATAACAGTATTTTTTTCTCAAATCAACTAAGTCCTTCGGGAGAGACGTGTTTTGCATTTACTACCTGTCGTCCTGCTCCCAAACCAACAGTTCCTTTGAATAGCAGACCTATCAAGGTCCCAACTGCGGCGCCTGTTCCAGTTGATAACACAGAAGAAGACGCAACAATTGACGAATCTTCAACTAGTGAAGTCGAAGAAGAGGCTAATGTGTCAATATTATCTCCATCTGAAAACACTATCGAAAGTGAAGTGGTTAGTTCAATATCTAGCACGCCAGCCAATGATTCAGGTTTCGAAGCAGAGGCAGTCAACATTGACTCTAACGAAGAGGCTATAGTGAGTGAATCTCCTTCTCAAAACACAATCGAAAGTGAAGTGGTTAGTTCAATATCTAGCACGCCGGCCAATGATTCAGATGTCCAAGCAGAGGTAGTCAACATTGACTCCAATGAAGAGGCTATAGAGAGTGAAAATCTCAATCAAAGCAATAACACGCCAATCAACAATATAATAAATAACGAAACAGAGTCGATTGACGGCAGTCCACAAACCGCTAGCCCGGTGATTGACATAAATACTACAAGCCCAGTACCAGCCCCAATCATGGACAAGCTTTGGAAAATGACTGAGTCGCCAACAACCCAAACAACCCCTCTAATTTGGACTGATACCGAGACTAATGCTCCGTCTGTGTGGGTCAACGTCAAAACAAGATCTCCGACTGATTCACCTTCCATTCTTGACACTGTTGAAGATACGTCTAGTCCAACACCAGTACCTTCACTTCGTCGAATAGATGAATCTAAGACGCACAGCATTCCCGTCCCAAGCCCAGCCTTAGTATCAAAAATTGGGTCAATCCTCAAAGCCTCTAAGCTCCGCGTTACAACAGATATACTGCTTTCCGTGGATCGTAACACTGATGTAGAGACACCTACAACTATGTACCAATATGATGGCTTTCTAAATGCGCTAAGCGTTTTTAGCATGTCACTGTTGGGGTCGTCTTATTTTTACTTTGGTGACGACTCTGGGAGTATTAACTATGGGTTGGTGAATGCGGCATTGTTCTTGGCACATGCCACTATTGAAACTGTTCGTTTCGATATCTGCGATGACGTATCTTGGGAAAAAGATGTGTTTGGATATTTTCCACTTAGTAATGCTTGTGGTCAGGGCGGCCTTGCCGGCATGTCTTCTGTCTCCTACGAACACTCGTATCAATGCAAAGAAGATGAGAAGCATATGGCTTGTGCAGTCGACCCAAACATGAAATCAAAGGCCACAACAAATAGTGGTTGGACGGGTAGGTTCTACACATTGCTTTCCTTCTGATTTCACAATATGATATCATGTTCATGCATGCGTTGAATTCTACAGGTGCACCGCCTCCACTTGAGTGTTTCCCTAAGACTTCCTCTAGTCTAGTCACTGGGGCATGGAATCCTACTCTTAGCTGTGAGCAAGACGGCTGCGATAAATACGAGGACCACACTATAGGTGCAATTGATCCCTATAGAACACCTGCCCAAAATTCTTTTGGGAGAACAGATGTTCAGGGATGCTGCTGGTGGGGTCGAGGTGAGCAATTTCTTACTTATGTTTAAGTCTCAACAGTATTCTCAACTAATGGCTGTTCAATGGGTGAGTCTATTTTGGTTCAATGAAATAATATGTCCTTTAATTATTACTGCCAACACGAAACTTCTTGGCGTTTGGCCACTCAGCCAATTAATTTGACAGGTCCATTCCCTCGTGGAACGTCAGGTACATGCAAACTCGGTAAGCTGAATTACTTCCTTGGAAGAGGTTCTTCACAAGCACGATACAATATAGACTTTTGCAAGACACCAGAGGCTGTCTGCAACAAAAACTCTGGCGATGATATCCAAAATGCAGAAATACGAGTGAGTTTGTTGTGTTGGCTCATAACCTGCAGTGATAGCATAACTGACCTTTCTGTCTTTAGTGGATAATGGGTTTGTTGTATTGGGTTGATGATGTGCAAGTGTACAATAAAAACGGATGGTCCTATATTTCTAAGGTGAGTAGGGTGTCAGTGTACCTACTTGACACAAATCTATGTATTCCTTATGCTTCTCTGATATCTATTAGATTCATGAATTTGTTGATGGTGGCTTATCAGATGAAACCATTTTTGACGCCATTTCAACTATTATAACTCGCGGTGAGTATTTGAATTGGGTATAATCTTTGCGTAGGCAGCTTCTCCACCTTGTGCACTCATATCCAAATGTATTGATTAGGTTGTCACGACTGCGGCAAGCCCATTTCGAATGATGATAGACGAGCAAAGTTTAATGCGATAGTATCAATATTTGGGGATGTGCAAGCAGGTGTGACACCCGTGCCTTCCAAATCCAAATCACCAACCTCGGGGCCATCATCAAAAATCGTTTCAGACTCGCCAACGGTAAACGTGTTCAGCACAGACACTCCAATATCTCTAGCACCAATTGCATTCTCGCCTGCCCCATCACATACGCCCAGCTTACCAGCAAACACTCAAGTAACTATTCTTTCAACAGCAGACTCTCCTTTATCTAGCATTGATATCACAATCACCCAGGAAGAGTTGACAAATAGATTAGGACATGTCAATAACTTTTGTGCATCTAGCTTACAGGATGCAGAGGAAAACTGCTCAAAGACGCTTGTGACATGCAACAACGATGATCCTCCTTGTGCGCTAGGAACGGCCTGTTTTGGTAACATTTTATGCAATAGTTCTGGAGATATTGTTCAGGATGCGGATCGAGACAACACCAACCCACCTGTAGTATCTGATGAGAATATCTCGGAATATCCGTCATACTCTCCATCTGCCATACAACTTTTTGTCCCAGTTTTATGTGGAGATATTTGTCTACGACCGCTAGTGCCAGTTGAATGTATTTCTCTTGGAAACTCTATTCTGACTCTTTCCGACTGTGTATCAGTCGGAGTGGGGCAGCACTGCCAAAGTTTGGGCGAGTGTGGTCCAAATGCGCTCATTCGCAACTGTCGAGCCCATAATGTGTTTATGAGAGCACTGCCAGCTGATTGTTTGCAAAACACTTCTCCTCAACCTACTCCCGCAGCTGTTGACCTTAGTGATATACTCGCCGAGCAGACTTCTCAATATACCCAGCAGGATTACGGCTCGATTGAAAATACATGGTGGACGGATGTGGTTTTCAACAGTTCCTCGAAAATGTCTATTTCGCTGATCAGCTTAGTCATAGTATCATTCATTTTTCTGCATTTATCTTATTAAGCCATTGAGATTTATACCACTGTAGAATGGAAAAAAGCATGGCAAACGGACATTCAAAACACTGCTGATATTGTACCTTCCAACAATCCTTCGGTAAGGATTCTTCTAAGCTCAAATATATTAGAAGTACTATAGAAATCCGATTATCATCAGTTCTTCTCAGTCAGTAACTTCTCAACTGCTGAACACATTGATGCATTGTATGGACATTCCATATTATATTTCTCTCGTCCTAACCTACAAATATGTCCGTTCAAATACTGGACTTCTGTCACTCTATCAGACTTGGCATCTTGCAACATTGAAGAGATATTATCAGCCGTATCTTTAATAACTTTGTCAACAAACGTTTGAAGTGATTTAATAGAGAGCTCTTTTCGTACTGATTGCATTGTTTCTTTGCTCCTGCTTGACTTGAGTGCCTGATGCAACTCAACTTCTTTCAAGGCCACGCTTGATACCTCTTCCAACAGTTTTGTCATGATAGTTTTAACATCCTGACTATGCTGTAATCCCACAAGCTCGCCGTTCTTTACATTGTAAATTGCAGTAAGTGGATTGATGACACAGTTTACAGCCAATTTCTTCCATAACATTAGATTCATTTCGAAGTCTGTCATTTCATAGCTCTTCCACCCAATTCCTCGACATATTCTAATAAATTCTCCATCTGTACAATGTGTAAGGCCCTCTCCAGCATGCCGTATGCAGTACTTAGTTTCAACAGCATTATCTTTGTATGCTCCATGCGTTGTAGAAGCAAAGACAATTTCTACATCATCAGCAGAAATGTCTCTCAAAATGGCATCTCTGATTGCTAGTGCTCCGTTGGACAATATGATAAGTTTTGGTTTACGATGCGTTTGAGATGATTTCGGTTGTAGTCTACTCCAGACTGAATCAAGGGCTGTACAAGCATCATTTGCTTTTGTACATAATAGTAATGTATGAATAGCTGATATATCTTTGTCAGTCTCTCCAATAATCTCAACTGGGATCTTGTAATTTGTTACTTCTCCGGATCTCAACATTGTAACTGGAGCAATCAGTTGTTCATGTCCGTTGCTATCTTCGTCTCGTATTAAAAATGGTTCATGATGCGGTCTCATTAGTAGTGTCACTGGGGGTTGCGATTTCGATGAATTCAAAGTCAGAACTTCTTGCATTTTTGCAGCGTAGAGAAGTCCAATCGACCCAGCTCCCATCACGTGTAATGGGAAAATGCTGCTTTCTACGCACTTTGTACGATTCGTAGACACACATTTTGATGCCATGCTGCGTGTTGAAGTTTGATATGCATTCGTTGGTGTTGCCACATTAATAAGAGGGAACAGCTTTCTTAGCATTATCATTTTTGCTCCGATAGTATTGTTATGTAGAAGGTTGTAGACATAGACACTAGAGACACCATTACCGTAGTTCACACATTAATCCGCTCCCCTGAACTCTGAACTCCCAGAGCGGGACTTTAATTTGTGATGTGTCTTAATGTGTGACTATTATTTTTTGTATTACACCGTGTAAAAGAACGTAGGAATTAGTATATATAGAGGCCAGAGCGGGACTTAATGTGTGAGCAAATCTGGATCGAGGGCCAGAGCGGGCTTAATGTGTGAGCGGATTATATTGTGTGAACTACGGTAAGACGGCTTCCCGCCACAAGAAAAGAAAGCATCCTAACTCCTAACATTCATTGATACTAACAATGGACGAAATATACAGCCTTATCCAGCAGCGTAATGCTAGGGAGACTCATCCATTCCTACCGATCCATTCAACAAATGCCTACCTACAGAATGTGGCTGATACATTACAGATTCGTTGCGAGTCTCTTGAACGTCAATATCTCGAGCAGCAGCGGCTGGTCGTCGAGCAAGCACAACTGATTCACCAACATTCTGCGAGTGGTGAAAAGCAGACGTCCTCTAAAACAGAAAGTCGTTTACGTGAGAAGATTGGAAAGCTACAAGATGAACTCAATGAGAAACTGCAGAATCAGAAGCAATCTACAGCAGATGCGTTGGAGACATCAAAAGAGTTGTCTACCCTAAAAGAACAGTGCACAACTCATGAATGCACAATTTCCTCTATGCAAACGGAATTAGATCGTTGCAATGAAATCATTAAACATCTAACAACTGAATTGGAGGAGTCAAAATCAAGGACTCGGCTGGCAGAAAATCAATTCGATGGGCTAAAAGATGCAATCCGTGCATTGCAAGAAGAAAATGAAGAGAAATCAAAACTCAATGAACGTCTTATTAATGAAGCAGTCTCGGTAAAAGAGCAATATATGGATCAATTCAATAGTATGAATGATACTGTTGAAAAGTTGCAGAAGGAAACTGATATGCTGAAATCTCTGAATAAGAACAATAAGTCTTGGTTTGGGTTGCCAAGAGGTGCTGCCAATAAGCAGGACGAAAAAGAAGAGACGAAAACAAGCAGGCAGTGGGGTGCAGTTGGAGCAGTATTGCCATCTCAACCACAGTATACGGTAAAAGCTCACAAGAATGATGCGACATGTGTTAGATATGATGGATCAAATCTCAATCTCGTTGCAACTGCAAGCTCGGATTCAACTGTTCGTGTTTGGGATACGAGCAATGGCCAGCTGCAAGCCACTTTTTCTGGGGGAGGGAGCCATCCCATGCTTAGTGTTGACATTAGTAGTGGAATTGTTTGCGGATGCGGGGCGGATAAAACATGCAGAGTGTGGAGATATGACACAAAGAGAATGGTAAGTTCATATGATAGTTGCAACATATTCTTACTATTCCTAAGCATTCATCTTAATACAGTATTTATACACTAGATTCACCAATTAGCGGGTCATTCACAAAAAGTAACATGCATAAGACTCTTTCCTGGAGTAAAAAACGTACTGACTGCATCTGCAGATCGATCAATCAAAATCTGGGACATTTCTAGAAATACTTACAGGTAAGACAAGAATCACTGCACGTGTTTCCTTTCTACGACCGTTTTCCTCTCTTACTTTGTCAAATATAATGGCGACCAGTCAAACAACAACGTTTCGACATAGTTCTACCGCAAATTGCTGTGATGTTTCTGAAGAAACGCAATCTGTTGCTACGGGCCATTTAGATGGCGGAATCCGCTTCTGGGACGTCAGATCAGGAGAAAGAGTACTCGATATTCCTAAACTACACGAAGGAGGCGTAACTTCTGTGCAATGGAATCCAAAAAATAGTCACGAAATTCTTACGAATGGACGGGATTCATCGCTAAACATTATAGATGCAAGAACGAGCACAGCAATTTCTACGTTTCGAGATCCCGATTTTAGAACAATGACAAATTATGCCTCTGCTTCATTTAGTCCAGATGCGGTCTATGTAGGTGAGTTCCCCTGTTAGTATTTTAAGCACTTAGTAGACACATAGTAGACGTACCTTGCTTGCAATTATGCCGTAGGCGCAGGTAGCGGTGACAATGGAGACATTTTTGTTTGGAACGTAGCTAAGAACGAATTAGAAAAGAGACTAAGTGGACATCAGAATGGTGCAGTTGGTTTGTCATGGGGTATGGGTGGAACGAATGGACAACAAGTTGCTACAATTGATAAATCTGGATCATTGATTTTGTGGGCGTGAACATAGTTCAATGCAGTCACAAACGAAGACTAATCCATAATGCATTAGTTTTGAATTTATCAGTTTAACAGAAAAAATAGCTGAATTATAGACCTAAACTTAAGTAGCACTCTCTCTACAAAAATGATGACTAGAGATATCACAGCGTTGGCTGCATACCACAATTCATTATTGATGCAACTTGCTGCCACAAAAATAACATACTTGAATTATGTTCATATTGAGTATTTTCGTTCTCGTTGTTACATTCTTTGATGGATGAGGATTTCCGCATTGGTTGGGCATATAATGATACCACTGAGAACCCATCATTGGACGATGAACTCCTTGATTTCTGATCCATTTCAAATGGTGTTAGATCGATTTCATTACTCACATCGTTCACTGCTGAAGTTGGTTCGGATCTAATTGCTCTTGTTGCACATGTCTTCGCTTGATTGGATTCTACACAACTCGTTGTCTCTAGTGACTCTTTCATATCAGAAGTAAACTTGTCAAACTCTACATCGGATTGGCAAATGTCATAATCAGTACTGGAGAATGAGGTGTAATCGACATCATCTTCCTCTTCCTCACTGGAACATCCAATAGGAACAAATTTAAAAGCTGGACTGATGATTACAGGAAGTGTGGACGAGTCTGATGATGATGACAGTGAAGTATCCACTTCAACTATGGAAGGTAGCGTGTCGTCTTTCTTGCTTTCGTCAATAAAAGAGCAATGACAAGAAGACGCCACAGGTTTTTGCCAAGCACTACCTTGTAGGTGTTCAGAATTCCTTAAAGCTGGCGACAGTTTATGTACCGAGGTCTTGCTCATATAAGGTGAAGTCTTGGACTGACTTCGTCGTTTCCATGGTACTATTTTTGACTTAGACCTTCCACCACATGTTGCAAGTTGTTTGGGAATACCATCGTAGACTGAGTTTGGTGGAGTATATTCCTTGGCTTTACGTGGCATTGGAGCAATGAAATAACCATAGTTTGCACAGGAGTATGATTCTTCTACTGTCTCTTCGTCGGTTGATGACGCTGACTGAGATCGATTCTCTGAAACTGCATCAAAGATTTTAGTTTGTGTAGTATTGTTGTTGATGGCTGTTGTAGTGTTCTTTTGATTCTCTGACTTGATTTTCAACAAGTAATTTGATTTCTTCTTGAATAGTATCATTGTCTTCTAAAAAGTGTTGTGCCTTGTGACTGTGATTTCAGCCATTCTCAAATCAGCTGTCAGATATTGTAGTCAAAAATACACAGAGACGCAATGCTGTTGATCACTCATCACTGCACTCTCACATTGCAATGCCAGCATAATAGGTGCGCCAATAGATTATTTGAAAGGAAGATGAAGATGCTCCACAGCCATTTTGTGAGAGGGGTCTAAGGTATGGGTATGGTACCATACGATAGCATACCATATTTTTAATTTCCCGCCCCAACCCTCACTCCTCACCAGGGCTTGCTAATCGTCGTGACAGTCGCAGTCGACAGGCGGGTAGTCGCCTCATTTCTCGCCTGTGACTGCAG
>JALLPH010000506.1:0-22385 GCA_036939855.1 Cyclotella choctawhatcheeana
GGTAATCTGGTGGGCGAAAAGCGCCCCCGGAACCCAATAGCTGGAAAGCTGTTAATAGAGATGTCTTCGATGGCTAGCTGATCTTACTTACTTACCTAGATATCTATCTACCTACCACGACAAAGCAATGTATAATCAAGCCTCCTGTACGTATGATTACATACATCAGTATCTATACTTATCAATATCAAAACCCCCTAACCATGAACATTGCAATGGTGGTAGACCATGGAATGCTTAATTATTTTGAACCAAACTTCAGTAGCACCTTTAGACAACCCCATTGAGCAACTCCAACCACTTATTTGGTCAAAATCAAAGTTCCATCTAGCCACCCACTAATACCTAGTGCTAGTGCCGACTTGGAGGGTTTGTAAGTTGGTGAATACATCATAGCATAAAACGGTCCATTGCATACAAGGGGGGGGGGTCAAATTTTTGTTGTTCTGCCATTTTACAGTCATCGCGCGCTGCCCGCCTCACGGTGGCCGGCACGTGACACTCCGCTCGACATTTCAGGAAAAACTGAGATTCCTCGCGATAGATTCCATGAGATTCCATGCTAAAGTAGTCGATAATCCAATGAGAGATGAAGTCCACATCACAATCTCCACTCTTATTAAAGAGGCTTTTGTATCATTTCTTTATGGTGCTCAAGAATCAATTAGTGGTCTCGCATTGCCAATTATTTGGAACTTAAGACAATCAGCAACACCACTCCCAAAATGCAAATCAAGCAAACCCGCTTGCTCGCCTTGTTGCCCTTGATAATTTGCATCGTTGTCGGGGCAGAACCGAATCAAGAACGCCTCGGTTCAACTCGAAGTAATACCAACTTTGAAGCTGTTGGCACAGGTCGGACCTTCACATCCGATCCTGAACTGCATCATGTTGACCGCCGTACTTTGTTGCAGGAGAGGCCTATTGATGCTGACATGATGCCGAAGGGGACAACGAGTAAAGAAGGTAAGACGGTTGTGAGAAAGCTGCGAAGGATTGGCGCCGAGAAGAAGACACGAAGGGACTCGGAAAGACATTCAACCGGAAAGGTGAGTTTATTCTCTGTTAGACTTCTGTTGGCCAGTTAAACACGATGTAATAATCTGTCATTCTTCTTTAACTCCTGTGTTAGCTCGGGCGATCGGAAGACGATTCATCACGCAACCTTGGCGGCTGTCAAAACATGAAGATAGAACTGAAAATCGACAAGTATGGGAAAGAGACATCTGTGTACTTGAAAAACAAATCCACAGGAAAGGCAGTCATGAGTTCCGTCAAGGAAGTGGGCGCATATCAAACCAAGGTTCTCGAAGCATGCGTGAGTCCTGGTACATATACATTGGTGCTACAAGATATCGATGGATTGTGTTGCAAAAATGGCAAGGGTAGCTACAAGTTATCTGCTGATGGTACAGTCCTCGTAGAGGGTGGGTTTTTCATCCAGTCAAAGAGTCATACCATCAAAGTTGGCTACGATTGGAATTCAGAAATGAATGCACGCGAAAAGGAATGGCTTGTGGCGCACAATTCAAGAAGGCAAAAGTATCATCGCAATGCTGGGAAGAGTTATAGGCCCTTAAGGTGGTCTTCAACACTTGCATCCGATGCACTAAAATGGGCGAATAGTTTATTGAGTGCTTGCAGTGTCAAAGGCATCAATCACCAGGGCGGTGTGAACGACGGTGAAAACTTGGCCAAAAACATGGGATCTGGTAATTGGGGCTCACTCTATGATGCTGATAAGATCGTGGATCTGGTAATTGGGGCTCACTCTATGATGCTGATAAGATCGTAGGTAGGTGGGTGGAAAACGAGGCAAACTTAGCTTACCCCAAGAATGCTCACTTGACGCAGGTAGTTTGGTACTCAACTTCTTATGTGGGCTGCGGAGAGTCCAGCAAAAGTATGGGTAACAGTAAGACCTGCCGTGTTCAAGTTTGTAGATACACAAGACCAGGTAATTGCAATGTTAAGAATGGGCAATGGAAACTGGAGGCCTTCAAGGATTCAACAGGATGTGGTGAGGAGTGTCCCAAAGAGGGATGCTATGCCTAAAATATCCTGCACCTTACGGGCTGTTATGACAAAACTGCATGTCAATGACTGGGGGCAATAAGCCAACAGAGTAGTAGCTTCTGTTTTTTGTGTTTATTTAGGAATACCATTCGTGTTATTAGCAATCAATAAATAATATGAATATCTGAAATCCATACATACACTTGCATCTGCTCCCACCATCCTCAACTATTATTTTGTCGGCACAATCTGGAACAATAAACCCTAAGGCCCTGTCCATTGCTGAAAAAAATAAGACCACAAAAACAAGCAATGGACTGCGCCTAATAAACCATACCCACACTTTAGAAGAGTGCTGCAAGATTTATTTGCGTTGGAAATGATGATAATTACATAATACATATGTAAGAACTACTATGAATTTGGCCCTGGTCCATCTACCTATTCCTCATTCGACCCCCGATAACTCTAAACTCATCGATACAGGGGCAATCAACATATTTCATGAAGGCAGCCTCATTTCTCTTGACTATCTTTTGGCCTTCTTTCGGATCTTCGTTTGCGTCCTATTTTCACTACAAGAGGATGGGAGCAGCACAGTCAACCCGAGACGATACTAGCAATACGGCGGCGGTCGTTGGGAACGCATCTGATATGTCGAAAGACACATCTACAGCTTCACACAGTACAGATTCAATTTTCCTATCACAACAACACGAACCGTACTCACCACCAGAGGAACTTATTCACCCCATGGCGCATTACATCTTCCTAGTACACGGATGGCTGGGCAACGATTTGGAAATGTCATATTTGTCGGAAGCATTTGCACAAAGTATTGCTGCTAATGATGGTCGAGATAAGTCATCTATTCATGATGCCAAGAGAATCAAACGAAGTGATAGTCAGTTAGCTGCTGCTGAGGTAGCAGAGAAAGAAAATCAATGCCCGCCAGTTGTCGTCCATAGTGTCAAATGCAATGTTAACAAGACACATGACGGAATAAAAAATGGTGGAACCAGATTGGCAAAGGAAATAGTTGAGGTTATACGTTCTGATTTGCAAAAGATGAATTATAATAGTGGAATGAACGGGGATACAACAAATAGAAGCAGCTATGAATCCACCGAAGGGCACATCACATACTCAATTGTAGGCAATAGCCTGGGTGGATTGTATGCCCGCTATGCTATTTCTTTGGTACCTCGCCAGGTGTCTATTCCGCGCATTATTAGTTCATCCTCGTCTTCAAACAACCAACAACGAATACATATCCATCCAAATATCTTTTGTACGACAGCCACACCTCATCTAGGTGTTTCTCAACACACATATGTCCCCATACCTCGGATCGCCGAAACAATTATTGGTAGCAGTTTAGGAGTAACTGGTGCAGATTTATTTCGATTAAATTCTGATAAGACTGGGCGTGAAAACCCACTTGGAGCTGGTGTTAGAAGATTGAGCGGTGCTCACGGTGTGTTAGGCGGAAGAGTCGGAAATTATCTTGCCTCCAACAATGTTACAGACGATGGAACTAATCAGAGCAGCAAAGACGAGGCTGTAGATGAAGAAATGGAATGTATCATCCGCAACATGTGCCTCCAAGAAAAGTACTTGGGACCTCTGCGTAATTTCCGTAGAAGGATTGCGTATGCCAATGCATATGGAACAGATTTTCAGGTGCCCACACAAACGGCTGCATTTCTCAATGCACAAAGTGAAGTTGAGCATACGGTAATTGCTTGCAGGGATGTTGATGAGGTGTCTGGTAGTGGTAATGAAGACGGGAAGCATCAAAGAGAGGACGACTCTAACAATGCACGGTTACCTCCGTTTATTGTGGCTGTTCTTAGCACAGAACAACAAACTACGCACCTAATACAACAAATTGAGTCATCGAATCTAACAACGCCAGATGCAGAGGAAGAGCTACTGAAAATGTCACAATCGTTAGATGCGTTAGGATGGACAAAAGTATTTATTGATGTGAGGAATCGTATTCCAATTCCAGGAATACCAAAGCCTTCATGGAGATTGCTTCCATTTTCGTCAGCTTTGTCTACCATATTACCAGAGCCTGATACCACATTAGAAAATTTAATTCACAGTCGCGGCTTTAAGAAAGATTGTGATGCCAACTCTTAGCAGGGAGGAACAAGAACTAGCAAAGAATCAACGAAAGTAACCTCCAAAGAAATTGTCAAATCAACTAATGCCGGAGAGACTTTACACTTTCCAATGGGACACAATGTAATGGTAGCAAATAGTAAGAGTGATTCTTACACTAAACTGAATTATCAAGGACGGCCTGTGATTGATAAGTTAGCTGATGAGGACTAGCGCTGCTTGCTTTAGGGTAGTGCATTAAAAATGAGTAATAGTGAATATCACTTTCATTGAATTTAATTCTATTGACTTCGTTTGTCCGATTCGGCAATATACAACTTTCACTTATTAAAACAATCTGCTTAGCAATGTCTCACTGTTAATGTGTTGGAAGTAACACCGGACCTTTCTGCCTATTGCACCAAAAATGTAACAACATGAGTTTGTCTTCCCCGAGCAGCTTCGTGGATCGGGGCCCAGCCATTCTGATCAACAGCATACAGTGAAAGAATATCATTGATTGCAGCATCACGTAATGTACTGACGCCACCAACAGCTGCGGCCACGTGGAACGGCGGACCTTCTCTGTATCTATCATCAGATTCTTCATTAGTACATAGCATTATTTTGGTTGTTGTTGAATTCGGCATATGACCCAATGTCTATTTCGTCGGTCGACTCGATGCTAGCGGACCCATGATTCATGATTAACAGCAGCAGAATGGTGCTGCAGTTGAATTGATGGGCGATGATCGAGGCACAGTGTGCTGATAGAGCCGACAGCGGGGCGGATTATCTAGCGCAAGTGCTGTTGTGGTTGTGGTTGTTGAGGTTGTTGGCCGGCTCAAGCTTGACCACTGACCACATTTTATCGCCAACCAGCGGTACAACTGTACCGTTCGTTGAGCGGTACACGGTGGTACACAGCGGTACAGAGTGGTACGGCTGTACCGTTGAGCGGTACACAGCGGTACAAGATACACGACTCAAAAAAATAAGGTGGGCGTGCCTACCAACCCGGACCCTCCAGGGTAAACCCCCTGTCAAGGGCTTACTTCTTCAACTTGAAAATAGAATGAATGAAGCAGATCATAGTTGAAGTAGAGTCCCGCCATTTTTCTTCAAAATTTCACACAACTTGACAACGAAAAACAATCACAGTCACAAACAAACACCAAACAACCATGGGATGCTGCTCCTCCATCCCCCACTCACAACGCCGATACCGTCCCGTCGATATCGCTGACTTGGATGAAGAATATGTGGATGAGAATAATTACCCCATTCGGACCTTTGGAAATTTTAGGAATGGATCCAGTAACTTGGTGCCCGATGATGTGAGCCATTGTTGATAGACGACAACATCGAACATCGTATCTTGTATTTTCAATGTTAGGTTAGGATCTTGTGTGCTGCGGCTTGGTTCTTATGCAACGGTGCCTGATTATGTGCACATAATGTGATTTGCTATTTGCTTACTTCTTACTTTGCTTTGAATCTGTCCAAATAGATCGAAGGCCTCCCATCCACCGACATAATCCACCACCTAGCCACCAACCCCGGCATACTTCTCTACGAAGCCGAAATAGACAGCGGACGTGCCTTCCGCTGCATTCGCTTCTGGCCCTTCTCCCTACCCTTCTGGCCCACAGTCTGGTACACAATAGCCACCCAGGGTATATCCAAAATCATCGAAAGGTGCGCCTGTGACGAACCATTCTGCTGGGTACGTAAGGAATATTCCACACGAACATACTTCAGAGTGTATCCCAATAGGATTGAAGTGAATAATCCCACGTTACGTGTGCCGTGGGGATTGTGCGGCTGCGGATCGTGGAATGCCGATAAGGTTGTGGCTCATCCGTTTGATCGGGGTGCCTTTGGGTTTCGGAGCGTGAGATGCTGTGTGCCAGAGTTATTGTGCTTTATCTGGCCCGTGTATGGAGGTGTCGTGGCCAGGCAGCGTTGTCCGTGTAATGGAAGTTTGTGGCCGAGGTTGTTGGATTGTAATGGGTGGTGGTGTGATGAATGGATATGTGATGTTATGTGTTGCTCATATCATTATTATGGGATTACTGATCCCGAAGAGACGTCGTTTGCGGCAGGTATTGCATTGCAAGCTTACTTTGAGGGTAGAAAAATCAATCGAGAAGATATGCAGAAATGCGTGGAGTATTGGCGTGAGAATGTATCAGAATATTCGGACCCCATTGGACGCAAAAGAGACGTTTGCTTGTGAGTTAGAAGATGTGACTATATGTGTTCGCAACATGACTTCCTTCTCACCTAATGCTTTGCTTACAAAGGGAGCCATGTTACATACCTTTCATTTCATGCACGCTATTACATCGATATTTCTGCCACATCAAGAGACTGCCTCCATACGAACAAGATGATCCTCGATACACTGAAGAACTGGATGAAGTGAGGCTAACTATTCCTTATATAGCTGTACTGCAATCTTGTGCTAATTGCTATTCTTGTTGTATTTTAGGTATACAAGCGGTATGAAGAGAAACGAGAGAAAGAAGTAGAGAGATATCAAACATACACAGGTCCAGTGCAGCATTCTACCATGTGCAGGTGAAAACAAGAGTAGAGTACAATTTATCAACTCGTGTCTTAGCAATCTAATACTAATACACTTCTTCAAATCTCGTGTCTATTTTAGGGCCTTTGGGTGCCGCCGTCTCTGTGGTAGAAGAGGCTTAATATTCTGCACTGAAGGAACGTGTCTTGATAGAAATCCAAGCAATACCTGCTTTTCAAAAAGGTCTGGAGATCCAGCTCCACCTTTCACCACTAGAGACATTGACGATGAAAATGATGCCTCTGTTGTAATGATGAAAGTGCTTGGCCCGCCACCTTCCAATGTAAGATATCGCCGCTGGATGTGGAATGAGGATAGAAATGAGATGGAGATAGTTGTGATTGGTGCACCAGAGGAACAGGTGCAATCAACCAAATTATTGGGTGATAGTAAGGGTGTAACCCCGCAGTCGCAGTTGAACAAACAAGCAGATGGTGATCAATATGCAACTTCACTGGAGGTAGAAAAGAATTTGTAGCTGGACGCATTTTTTTGCATTCTTATATTATTTTCCTGTGCTTGGAGTTTCAATTTGTTAATACTAAGCATTTATTGAGTTTGTGAAACTGTCAGTTTAATTACCACAATTGAATTTATCACCTCTTGTACTAAAGAAATAATCTTGGCCCAGTCCTTGCAAGTAGTACCTACTGCCTCCCTGGGGGTTACTCAATCCCACGTTAAGAGCCTGATTTTATTATGTGTTTGTGGGAAGGTGGCAGCTTGGTGCTGAGCCACACTTAATGTGTGATGAACTGCAATGTTTGAATGCATAAGCATTGATTTTTGTTTATAGTATCTTTTGACCATTTTCATTTAGGCTTAATAGTTTCTAAAGAAAACGTTCGCAGAGCGGCTGAATAACTACGGTAACCTGCCTCAATGGGGGGTACTCAACAGATTATGATGGACTACATTGTGCCTGATGCATGTGAAAGAGAAAGAAGGTAAGAAGGGTAGGTAAGAAGGGTTGCTAACTTTTTCAGAATCCAGCACTGCTAAAAGTAATATAATGCAAGATTTGCCTGTGTTCTTGAAGCACACAGGGTAAATCCCCTGTCAACAGGAGGCTCCTCCTCAGAAGCAGAAGCCGTTTTGCTCACTAATTTTTTCGTAGTAGAGCTAACTTTACTTTAAAAACTACTTAAAACTTAGATTATAGTAGTAAACTAAAATCTTTACGTGCATGTAAAAGTGGCTGTTACAGTGATCAATCAAATTGCACAGAAAGGAAGGACAACAAGCATCCTCCCCGGCAGATCCATGGTTATAAGCTGGCAGAGCGGCTTAGCTGCTCTGTCAGCCTCGCAATCAGATATAAGTATCTAAGGAATAACTTATAATCAAAAAAACTTCACCTAAATCTACCCAATACGAGATAGTTTTCCCAACACTGGTTGGGCTCACTTTGAGAGCAACAATAACCAAAATACAAAGTCTTGTTAATCGGCTCACTAATGCTGTTTTACCTACTATGGGCCTTACCAGCCCGGACAGACTTACATTAATTATGGGCTGCTGCAAAATGATAATGCTATAACATGCTTGTTGAAATAGTGACTGAGACTAGATGATAGTGGCTAAACCCATTGAATTGATTGGTACCGTGACACACAACTTTTTCACTCTGTTTCACTCTGTTTCAATCTTCAAATTTTACTTTGTTGCTACTGCCAACCTGCTTTAGGGATCCATCGCCCTCATCACCCTTGCTGCTGAATACACATATTGTTCTCTCAGTTGGTCTTTTGGCAGTGATTACTTCACAAAGCTTCACAGGCTCCTTAGTCTCTGCCACAATCACCACAACATCTATATCCACTGCCTCCGTCGTCACTGTCACAGAAACGACTACAAGCCAAACAAAGAACTTCAAGTGCACATCTGGAAGCCAGCCATTCACTATCTCACTGTCCAAGTTATGATCTTTCAATTTCCAACACCATTCAGCAAGCAGCTGCTTGGTCTGATCAAGGTGTATGCTCCAGGACTGCTGCTACCCCACGTATGCAATCAAGCCAACCTCCTCCGTTGGATGAGCACAGGCTGCCCTGAAGAGTGGACCTCTGTTGGCTTTTATGAAGGAGGCAATTTGGTGGAACAAGATGGCAATGTCTACTCTTGCTCTTCTATGACAGGTGCTAAGTTTTGGTGTGGCCTTGATGATTGGAAGCCAGGTGACACTGATGATTGTCAGATGGCATGGACACTATGGGCTCTGGCGAAGGAATGCTTAATTATAATATTTCTCAAGGATGCCCAGCAGAGTTCAGAGTTCGCTGCTACCTAGTGTCTCATATGGCCAAATAGAACAGTGGCATGATGCTGATTGTTCAACCGATGTGGCGGGGTCGCGTGATCGCAAAGATACCACTATTTACAAGTGCAAGAATTGGCCCTATTACTTGTGGTGCCAGATGAGCAACTACGAGCCAGAAGTAGGTCTGGTGTGGTCCAATGCTTGGACAAATGCAGGTGAATGTAATGGGCAATTGAACCAACTGTATCACCTTCTGCTTCTCCTAAAGTCCTTCTCCTGAGCCAAGTTTTCAGTCATCAGAACAACCAAGCAGTATTCCATCCTATTGCCCATCTGTCCATTGCTGCCTAGTAGTTCTCCTTTTGTCTTGAAAAGGAAAAATGGCTTTGCTGGCCTTCAAATCTGTCAGGGCTCTTGCCCGAGAACTGATGAATTCTGTGGTGTTGCCTATCAAATCCCTAATGGAAAATGTGACTGTCTATATGACCGGCTTTACTGTGTGGACCAGAAATGATGCAGTAGGAACAATCGATTGTTCAGCTGTTTCAGCTGATGTTGCTTGCTACAGATATCACTCTGCAGTTTTCCCATTATTAGATCAGGGAGACAGTTAGCATATTTGTCTACGTACTTTTGTGAACTGCAGAGTCGATTTTGAAGTTATTTTAAACAAAGCCTGACACAGCTTAGAAAGATTACCAATCCAATATTGTCGCTACCTCTGTCTCAGGGCCGCGATTCTAGCTTTGAGGTCATAAAATGAATCTCCTGAACTCGCGGTTGGATCGACATTTAGGGTGATCGATGATGGAACTGAATCGCCATTTTGCTTATCTACTGTTGAGACCAAATCCGACTGTTTATTCGGCTGATTCAATTGCTTTTCAATAAACTCTCTGAAAGGCGCAGACAGGTTTAACATGTGTGACTCAAACATGTCTGGGTTTGACTCCTTGAACGTTCTCAATTCTCGTATTGCAGAAGCTTGTTCTTCGCCATCTGAAGACCCAACGCTATGAATCAAGGAGGCAAGTGTAGATCCTGGCATTCCTAACTCAACTTCGCATGTACTGAGAAGTTTTCCGATTGGTTGATCACGTAATTTCAAATCTTCTACTGCCTCTCTCATGAACTCCTTTGACTTGACCATTTCTGTCAGGACTAGCCTCGTCATGTCTTCGGCAGGCTTTAGCACACCCTCTATTCCATCAGAGGTTTTACTTCGGGCAGTATGAACAGCACAAAGACACTCATTCAACCTAGTCAAGATGGAAGTCATATCAATAGCATTGAACGAGTTTTCTGGGTTCTTCTCGTGTTCGCTGATGATGGCCTTATTCGTCAGTTTTCCAATGACTCGTGTGCGTTTAGCGCTGTAAAGTGTGTTTTTCCCAAATGAAGAAATAGCAGATGTCTGCAAAGATATCAACGTCAACAGAGCAATATTCAGGGAAGGAGATTGAACAAACCGAAGTGCAAGCTGGAAATGCCAAAAAATCATATGTGAGTAAAGTGTCAATAAGATAATTTTCGGAAGGAGGAAAGGAGTTACCTTATTGATTGCTTTCATGGTAGATGATGCTGATGGTTCCGAGAGCCTTTCATCGAGAAGCGAATCAAGTATTTGGTCCAAGAGGACTGCAAGTGACTCTTCTGACATGGAAGACAGCTGATTCATTCTCGCTAACAGTGTCAAAGCTGTTTTAGCTGAATCGATGATGGCAAGAGGCAAGTAGCTTGGGAACTTGAATGCGAGTTTCATTACTCTGAGAGAATTGAGGAGTGAGTTGTAAGTTAAAAACAACAACGTGGAGCTCATGCTCGGTACTTACCCAGCAAGACTCCGAGCGCAGTTATCATAAGATTTTGCATCAACCACACTGGGATCTGTGGATATAGCTTGAACAATTTGATCTATTTTCGCAACGAGAACGTCTTCAATAGATAAAGGGTCGTTATCTTGAATCGTATCTTCGATTTCTTGTAGTATTGTTGCAATATTCGGCTCCTGAGGGATCTGATGGACATGTGCCTGTACCTGTGTATGTTGAGACGAAGGAGGAGGCAGTGCATTATTATTTTGTGATCTTTGGAAGCGTTGTCTCAGAGATTCTGTCGCAGCAGCCGATGAAGACGTCAAATTTTCTGTCTCTTGAATACTCGTAGCACTCGCTGGTGCAGTTGGCCTTGGTGAGATTCCACTTATTCGAGAGGAGCTACTCATTCTAGACGGAGTTTTTAGTCTCATTGGAGGTTGGATTGTATTGTTCTGGTTTGTTTGAGTTGTGTTCTTCGAATGACGTTCCATAACCATTCCCTGAGCCTTTTCGTTTAGTGTGCTACAAAGGGAAAAGAGTTTCTCTACGTTTCCATCTAACTTTTCCAAAACCAGATCGAACAAACTTCGATATCCGCCTCGGTTTTCTACGAGATTTTCATTTGATAGAGCTGCTCCCAAAACATTCAACCCCTTTTTACCTATCGCTGGTAAGTTCGATGTTTGCACACAGAGTTCGATTTGATTAGCAGCCAACAATCTAGATTTGGAGCGTGTGGATTTTTCCAAAACCTTGACACAAATATGTGAACCATATTGCCTGGTTGAGTATAAACTATTCGATGTAATAAATGACAATACTTGTAGAAACTGGTCTTGAAATGGTGTCTTCACTGTACCAGCTTTGTCGAGAAAATAGGGAAGAAATATTTTCGCTTCGTTGTCTGTCATAATGTATTGTAATTCGTGAAGCCTCTCAAAAAGCGCTAGAACAACTGCAAGAAATGCCCTTAGGGCAACTGTATGGTCACGCGATATGAGAGCACAAGCTGCCCACTTCAGTATTAGATCCAATTGCTCAATGATACTTGACGGATCATTTATGTTTCTCGAATGTGTAATCGATTTCATTATCAAGTCGCATCCAGCAATATAATTCTCCATTGAACTCGCACCATTTGTGGGTAGGAGAGTTTGTACAGTAGAGCTTTGAATGAGCCCACACCATGATTTCCGCAGAGCGTCCTGCACGGCTCCATTTGGCTCCTCAGGAAACTCTGGCCAAAGATCACCTTTACCAAGAGTTGAAAGACGCTTACGTTTCAGCATGGGATCTACTTTAACCATTGCAAGGGGGTTGTTCTCGTCGTTCAATCTTCGATTCGAATCTGGCTCTTCCTTATTTTCCTTTCGCGATCGCACTACTGCTGATGCAGGTCTCGTATTGGATGATTCCCTAAGAGATTTGAGTGAACTCTGTCGGTTTGCTGGGATAGATGAGCGGGGTCGGGCTTTCTTAAACGATTCGACGAACTCTTTGTCCTCTGTAGTAAGCTTAGGTATGACAGAACGCACGGTTCGTTGTTGAGCAGGCAGGAGTTTGCCGATGACAGAATCAAAGGATTCATTTGGAACAATCATGTTGTTCGAGCTTACGGTGAACAGCTTTTCGGCTGCAGCTCGAGTCCCGGCTTCAAGAAATTTCCAAGAATTAAATGTATAACTGTGTAAGGAATAATAACATGCAACTCTCGTGATCACGCACCTTTGGAAGACAAAACACTATTAACAATTATGGTTGACAGTTGAAGATGGTTTGATAATGTCTTCGGAGCATCGGATTCATCACACACCGACTGTATCAGCTCCATCAACATTGTCAGCACTTCAGGAAGTCCACTTGACTTTATTGCAGCATCAGATAGCTCCGAGAGCAAACACACAATGACTGCATCAACTGCAAGGATATTTACGCCCCCTCCACTGTGTTCTGGATGTCGCGTCCCTGTTTGCAGTGCTGATAGAGAGGCATCACGCATCGTTTTCTTCATGTCATTCATGGCAGCAGACAACAATGACGGATAAACAATTTTTCCCAGTTTAGCCTGCGAAGTCTCATCAAGACGTGAAAGTACACTCTCCATGGTAGTAGCAGCCAATGGCTTGAGATTACTTTGCGAATCATTCATTCGAGATCGTAAAGCGACCATAACTTCTTTTAACGTAGTATATGCCTTTCCATCCGTAGATAAAAGACCACAGCATTTGTTTGCTTCTTGTAGTACCTCTTCCATTGCTTCTTTGCGGATCTTCCAAGAATTTTTTCCATCTGTGGTTGTAATGCGAGAGATGCAATCTCCTGTCAGTGAGGAGACGAGGTCTGATGCTGGGACCGAAAGAACAGAGTTTTTTCCTGCGGTGGATCCTGATGACGAAGTTGTGGATATGGTGATGCATTTCATCTTCCTTTCTGCAGTACTGGCAGATGGGTCGTGCTCGGATTGGGCAAAAACCTTTTCGATGGATGAGAGTGTGCCTGCTGGCGGAGCTTTAGACTTGACAAACGTTTCAAGAGCTGGACCCAGCTGAGAGTAGAGCTCTCCCATCACTTCAAGCGCTGCTTTCTTCACCTTGATGTTTTTGTTCTCGAGTTCCTACATTTTGCGTTTAAGAGAGTGATGTCAAATATGAGAGGAATGTATTGTTTGTCAATTAAGACACAAATTTGATATAGAATCTTACACTCAGAATCCAGGCCACAACATCTTGCATACTCCCAGATAACAGTTGTGCCCCGAAATCTGTACAGAATTTTTTGAACCAATTTAGTACAGCCTCGTGGGCTAAGGGGGACTTGATCTCGGATACATTCTTGATCAAAAGTAACATTACTTTTTGGGGATCTTTGATCACACATAGAGAGTCGAGGCACGAGATTGATGCTTCTGATAGCTTCCTATCTGACATTTTTTCAGCAGCAATTTTGACAGCAGGGGCAATGAGAAAGGAGTCAGGAACTTTTGTCAGCTTCATATAAACACTCTCAAATAATGTCGTAAAGAATTGAAGTATGGCCTTAGCAACATTAAAATTGCTCTCTTTGAATGATGATGTTGACTCCTTGACCAATACAAAGAGAAATGGAACACACTCAAGCATTTCCTCTTCTTTATTGGTTTTGATGAAACCTGTGATTTTGTCAAGTGCATCCATACGTTTCTTCCATACAGAGGCTATTCGAGAAGAATCGAAGAATAAGGGATAGTTAGATATTAATGTCGTGACATAAAATTGTAAGCAATAGCAATCGAATTGAGCTCACATTGTATTCCAATAAGGATCCCATCATTGTCTATATCATCTGACCAATTTGGTATGGAGAGAGTAGAGAGATGTCCAATTGACTCTTCTAAAGAGACGAGTTTTACGGTATCGTCAGCACCTGTGATACCAGACACAGGTTGGATGCTAGTTTGTTTGCTGTTTGCGACGGCAGCAGTTTTCGGCCTGGCTGATTCATTCTTCCTTGTTGGTGGCTTTGTGGGCGCTGTCATTGGCCTCGAATTTGTCTTGTTTATAGAGGATGGAGGCGATCCTTTTATAGCTTGGTCAAGAGACTTGAAAACTCTTGGGTGAGACTTTTGGAGGGGGGCAATGGATTCTTTTGCAACTACGGCTATTGCACTGTCGTCATATTTGAGTAGCACAACCAAGAGGCTGGACGCTGCTTTTCTGGTTGCAGCATCTGAATCGTCCAATTTCAATATTGCCAGTCTACTCAACCCAGAAGCATATTCGGGCGTCAGCTCCCCTCTTTTTCCACGTCGCTCGTTCGCACTAACGCATCGACCTAAATAATCTAATGCGGATGATCTAACTAAAGAATTTTTCTGGGCTTTCTCGTCCAATGACGAAGGTATTTCATCCAGTAAATGTCCAAAGCTCAATATATTGCCATACATTTTATCAAGACATGATGCGACTGCTTTGCACACCTTTTTGTCCTTGAAGAGTCCCACCAAATTAGGAACGAGTGGTCGAAAGTTGGGGTAAAGGTCCTCGCCTACCCCTTCTGCTAACATTCCTATTGATTCCAGAGCTTTAGATACGACAGCGAAATGTGTGTGTCCGAGAAGCTTAGACAAATCTCGAATGAGCGGAACATAATTCACAGAGCTGGACGGTGGAGAAAGCTTGAAGGGCTGTTCGCCTGCAGCTTTTATTAGGGCGTCAAGTGCAGCAACTTTCTCGGACCACTTATCTAGCTTGATCTTCTCATTGTAACATGTTGTTGGTAGAACTTGAAATAAGTTGACAACAGGCCTCGACGCGAAATTATGAGCTTTGGCTTCTTCCTCTTGGCGCTTCATAGCAGCCTGAATATCTTCTGGCGACGATAGAGAACCCTGATATCGAAGACTTCGAGTTGGTTTTGTTGGTGTTGACTTACTGAGGAGATTATCAAGCTGTAATTGCTGTGCCGGTTTCATTTTGTCTACAAGAGGTTGCAGAGCTTCTTTTGACCCCAGAGTTATACACAATTCCGAAGCAATCTTCATGCCAACCTCTCTGACTTCATTGTTAGAATTTGATATGAGGATTTCTGATTGGTTCGATAAAGCCAGCACAGGAAAAGCGCCAACGCCAAATTCCCGTACTAAACGGTGAACGAGCATTGCTGAAAAAAGCACCACTTTGGGTTTCTTTGATTTCAATCCATGTTGCTGAATAAGGTCACATGTCGTTTGAATCGATTCTGATGTAGGCGAAACTTCTATTACTTTCAGCGCGAGATCCTCTACGAGAGCCATGGTAGTTTTGCGACTTGATGAGAATGCAGGTCCCTTCAGCAGGGCTGAGGCGATATTCTTCAAGCTCTCTCCTGTACATGCTTCTTTGCAGCTATCTGTGTATGTGATAGAAAGTGTAAGTGCCGCATCATGAGCACCAGCAATTTTTTCATTCAGAGCTTTGCAAACTGCAACGTTAAGTGAAGAATATACATCATCTTCATCAAGTTGGTTCATGGCTTTTTTTGAGGATAGCATTGACATAATTCTTGCTGACAGGAACGAGTACGATCCTTTTCTGAGTTGCCAATTTGATGATTTAATGCTGTCGGTTAAATTGTCTAACGTCACATTAACTTCGGGTGATGGCGCGGTGCTTCCAGGAGGGAGGGCGTCAGCTAGCGACTCATTTGCATTTGGTGTGGGTGGCGGGGCTGCAATGTGCGGAGTTCGGTGACTGGACGTGTTGGGGTCGTCAGGATATTTTTGATCAGATTGGTTTGGGTCCACAATGCCCTCAACGAACCTATCCTTCGAGCTCTTGCTGGAAATAGCTCGAAGCTCAGCCAAAAGCTCGGCATCTTCGGCAGCGCCTCCTCTATCGCCTTTGAAAGTCTGAGGAAGATTGTCAGAAGATTTGAATGAAGCACCACCAGGATTTGAGGGATCGATCATTGCATTTTGGAATGGATTCAGTGCAGTGGCAGCCTCTAGCACAACATTGTTGTTTTGAGTTTTTTTCGTCTGCCATGGTTTCAATGGCTTTGATGAAGAGTCGGATGCAGCATTTGCAGAACTAGCCACTGCTTTCATTGCATTATGTTCACCATCAACGGTCTTCTCCTGCCCCGTATCATTAGCTTCATCGTTGAATCTATAAGAGCCTTTGCTTGATATTGCTCGTAGCTCTGCCAACAACCCCGCGTCCTCAGCTGCTCCTCCTCGATCGCCTTTGAATGTTTTTGGGAGATTGTCATTTGATTGAAACTTGCCTACATCATCTGAAGTTGAGTGTTGTAGCGCTTTAATAGGAGGAGAAGCCACGCTTGGAGGTGTATCTGCAATCACAACATCAATATCAGTCATTTTGGGGGTTACGACGACAACATTGACATTAGGTGACACAGATGCTTTCTTCTTATTCCTTTGCCAAGGTTTCAACTCGGAAATTTCTTTTGCAGCTGCTTCTACTTGTGATCCTGTATTGTTGTTAGCTGGATCTACTTTCAAATTCTGTTCATCGTTGTCAACGGGCTGCTCTCTGGTGATCGCACCTCTATTGGAAATGGCTCTAAGCTCTGCCAGTAGCTCTGCATCCTCAGCGGCGCCGCCTCGATCACCTTTAAATGTTTTCGGGAGATTGTCATTCGGTTGGAACTGGCTTACGTCATTTGAAAGAGTCTCTGCTGACAAACTTGATGATTCTATGGTTGCACCAGCCACTTTGGGAGGAGAAGCTGCAATTACAACATCGACATCAGTCATTTTGGGGGCTGCGACGACAACATCGACATCAGCATTAGTTGAGACAGAGGCATTCTTCTTCTTCTGCCAAGGTTTCAATTGAGAAGGTTCATTCGCTGTTACTTCTAATTTTGCTGGTGACTTCTTATCGTCAACCTGATCAACTTTCAGATTCTCTTCATTTCCAGAACTATCCACTGCATTCATTGCATTATCTTCGTTATGAACAACTGTCTCCTGCATCGTAGTACTAGCTTCGTCGTTGAATCTATTGGTACTTTTATTAGAAATAGCTCTCAGCTCTGCCAGAAGCTCCGCGTCCTCGGCTGCTCCTCCACGATCACCCTTGAATGTCTTTGGGAGATTGTCATTTGATTGGAATTTCTTTCCGTCATTTGAAACAGTCTCTACTTGGGTAGGAGCATGTGCAATTTTTGGAGGAGAAGCTGCAATCACAACATCGACATCAGTCATTTTGGGGGCTGCGACGACAACATCAACATTATTTGAGACAGATGCTTTCTTCTTCTTCCTTTGCCAAGGTTTCAATTGAGAAGGCTCATTCGCTGCTGCTTCTAATTTTGATGGTGACTTCTTCTTGTCGACCTGATCGGCTTTCGGATTCAGTTCATCGTTGTTAACGGGATGTTGTCTTGCGATACCTTCATCTTCCTCATTGAATCTATTGGTACTCTTATTGGAAATAGCTCTCAGCTCTGCCAGTAGCTCTGCGTCCTCAGCAGCACCTCCTCTGTCGCCTTTGAATGTTTTTGGAAGATTGTCCTTCGATTGAAATTTGTTCACGTCATTTGAAACAGTTTCATTCGGTACATCTGTTGATTCACGCGTTTCAGCCACTTTTGGGGGTGGAACTGCAACCACAACATCGACATCTGACGAGATGCATGCTTTATTCTTTTTCTTGTGCCACGGTTTTACTGGTTGCTGGTTTGACTTGACTATATGATCATCTGCCTCTGCATCTTTCGTTTCCTCTCCACTTCCAATATCACTGGGGAAAAATCGACGATTCTCCTCTCTAACTAAATTAGCTGGTAATGCTGATTGATTTTCGTTG
Source organism: Cyclotella choctawhatcheeana (assembly GCA_036939855.1). Classification (NCBI taxonomy): domain Eukaryota; phylum Bacillariophyta; class Thalassiosirophyceae; order Thalassiosirales; family Thalassiosiraceae; genus Cyclotella; species Cyclotella choctawhatcheeana. Next base: position 18,085 of record JALLPH010000506.1, read on the forward strand.
TCGTTTGCGATTGTGCTTTCGATGTTTTCTCCTTTGGGTGTGGCCGTCAATATAACGTTTTCGTTATCAGGTGCTTCAGTATCCATCTCCCCAGAGTCAGCGTCGTCATTAAACCTATTTCTCTTGTTGGAAATGGCCATTAATTCTTTCAGTAATTCCTCGTCTTGTGCACTGCCCCCGTTCTTCCCTTGAAAGTTATTATTGTTATCGTGTTGGAATCCAGTGTTGCTATCTGCATCGTGAACAGATGTGTAGTCATTGGAATTGGGTAAAAAGTTACTATCACTTTCGTACCCATCTTCGTGTATGACGTTCGTATCGAAGGTATTGGGTGCGGCTGCCGATGCGGGTGACGCAAATTCATTCGCTGTGGCGAAGGAGGCAGTCGATGCCGAGACTGGTCGCGTCTCGTCTTCGGTGATCATTTCTGTAGTATTATCATTAGTGCCGTCTGAATTGTTATTATCTTCGTCGTCGAATCGACAATTACTTTTGTTACTGATTGCCATGAGCTCTTTTAGCAGGCCTTCGTCATGGGCTTCGCCGCCTCGGCCTCCGAAGGGGTCTGCCATGGTGTGATATGTAGATTTTTGGCCGTTGCCGGGTGAAATGCGGGAATCACCCTGATTCTTGGTTTTACCTAAGGTATGCCGCGCGCTCCCGCTCCTGGCCTCCACACTCCTCCACACTCCAAAAAACAACGGCCCGTCCAAAGTCCAACACCATGAAGGACCCTCTCCCCATCCCCGATCAGCTCGAAAAGCAATTGGCCAAATGCAAATCCATTAGAGACGCCGATACATTTTACAAATCGAGAGAGAAGACGCCTCAGGTATGAGTTGCAATATTTACCAGCGTGTCCATGTAATTTTTTTACACAACCCCATTACATTCACGGAATGTTCTACTGACTGTGCGTATAATCTTCTTTACTTCTCCCCATTTTTAGGAAATTGCCGCGGCCAAGGCTAAATTGCCACCTGTTCCAGTGCCATCCAAGCAGTAGAGAACTGAAAAAGACAGGGATGTAATATTCTAGAATACTATCTGCGTCATAATACAATGAAGCAGGTAGAAACTACTCACATAACATGTATTAGAAATGCATGAAGGAAAAATACTGTCTGCAACAATCTGCAAGAAGATATTGTAACAGAAATAAAGTTCAAGTAGAGACAAATACATTTCATACATTCACATCGTACAATTTCTCATTTGAAGGTCCTAATAATATTTATCTACACACAAAGTGGCCGTAGACATGTCCACAATGCTCAAAAATGAATTCCTCTAAAACAAACTATCTATACACATGTGAATTTACAAATCTCGCACACCATTCGATCTCGTCATTCTCCATCGTCTCCATCGGAAGTAACGTCGTATCTCCCCATAACCCACCTCCACAATTGGTAACATGAACCCCGCGCAGACTAACCACCATACCATCCGTGTTACAGACCATGCATTGGACTCTTCGTTTCTCCTTGACACCAAACCGCGTCTACTACTGCTAGTACTGGCTAATACCGAATCTAAAGAACGTGCACGAGATAACATGGGCTGTCTCTTTTTCTTTGTATTCGATCCGTCACTACTATTGATACTTATAGCACTCTCTGACAGTAACAACTTGGACTTGATATCATCAACATTAGCATCATCATTGATTAATTTCCGTTCCCCGTTCCAATACTCAGACAATCCCGCATTGATTTCGACCGATTTGTATCGATGACGTAAATCGTGGTGCCATGTGTAGGAGAGGGTGGTGTATAAGGTAAGTAGCATGAATGATTTGATTAGGTATTGGTTGATTCGGAAGATGCATGGCGTTGTTCTTAGTCTTGGGGGTATGCTGACAGCGTTGTTGTTGTTAATGTTGGGGGGATTCGTGTTATTATTCTGCGATGATGAAATACTGCTATTCGGCAGTGGTGTCATGGCCGAGTGAGATCTTCGTGTAGGTGATGTCACAGTTGGGATGAGCAGTAAATCTTCTCGATTGGATGCTTCCAAAGCCTCCAAATTATTATTATTCTCGGATTGTTGAACTGTACCATCCCCCGAATCACCATCACGATCTACTTCTGGTTCAATCTCCAGCGGTATGGAATCGTCCATTGATAATCTCAGGGGAGACAACGGACCAATAATGGCACCACTACTAATACTACTAGCATTCCCCTCACTACGCTGCGGTCTCGGACAGGTATTCGCCCGCCCCCTTGTCCCAATATTCTGATTCCTATCGGGAGTGGCCATGGCAAATGATCGAACGTCCTCGTCAGTGATGCTGCCAATCCTTTCGGCTAATTCACAGTTGTATCGCGGTAATACATCGTCGATGTTGAGTATGACATCGTGGGAAGCAGCTCGTACTCGATTATTATTATTCGTATTTCGACGGGGAGAGAATTGAAGTTGGAGGTTACTCCTCATTTCCCACGATGACGAATTATTATTATTGCGTGCCATCTCGCCATTACTGTTTAGATTATCTGGAGTATTGATTCGAATGCCGTGATAATCGAGGGAAGCAGCCCGGTGTCGGTGTCGCATGGGTATTTCAAAGTTAAAGTCGGTGGTGGATGCAGTGGGTGCCGATAAATAGTGATGGTGACGGCTACGCACTGAGGCGGGTGGAGAATGCGGAGGCGGTCTATCATCCATGTTATCAATCTATTACTGTTATTGGTTCAGTTGATATGAGGGAGTGTAACAATAATGAGCGTCGGTTGGGGTGTCAATCAAGGTCAGGTCGAGGGTGTCACTAGGTAGGTCGGTGTCACTCTTCTGCCGTCATGGTTCCGTCGGGTTTTATTTTGCGCTGACCAAAAAAAATGAACTTTTGAAAAAAATTGGGAAAAGTTGGGAAAAGAAGTTGCACTTCTTTCCTCCTTTTGTTCCAGACATACACACTCCCTAAGTCAAAGTATGTACCATGGGAGCCTCTAGAATTGTGCAAATTATTTGCTAGAGCTAAACTCATTTGGCAGTTGAAAACTTCCAGGGGGGTGTTACTTGGATTCAAGGCACTTTCAGGGATGTGCAATTTATACCATTCTGTTCGTTAAGATTATCCACCCTATCATACTGTATCTCCAGTTTTAGAGTAGTAAATAGGCCGATCGACCGTCCGAACGGATAAATTAAAGGATTTAATACGTCAAAGTACGAAAGATTTACCGCATGTGTCATATGTAACCTACAACTACTAAGGAAATGATTAACTTTCGGCCTGTTTCAAATTCCACGGAGACATTTTGCATTGGCAAAGGAATCAGTACATTACTCGTACAAATATTCAACGTCAATTTGAAACAGCTTTACATAACCCTAAAAGAACAGAATGGTATGTTCACTAGATAGTCACTTATAAATGATGAAAATTTTGAGATTGATAGTCTATTCTAAATTGAATATAAAACATCATGCATCGATTGCAATCCATTCATATCCTCATTTGTTTCTCGTGCATCGTGCAGAAATCTAACCTTCCTTTTTGTTCTTTGTATTTCTCATTTGCCAAGACACTGCAAGACAATTATCTAACTGTCCATCTTGATTCGTCTCCAAGAGTAGTGATCTTAACCACCTCCTATTACTAGTTGTTGATGGATCCTCTTCCGGTGTGCTGTGAAACACTCAACCTCTATCACTAAACACAAAACTCTTGCTGCCAGCAAAACAGGCTTTTCACTACTTAGTCGTTTGATCTTTTGCTGCATTTCATAGTATAGTTGAAGTATAGATACTGAGTTTGGAACATGTGGTAAGGGTGCTATTACTGTTCAAATTATGAAAAGAATATAGAATGATGAAGATATTATCAGATATCATCATCAGCAAGAACTCACTGTCTCCTTAAAATTTTTAATTTAGTCATTGTCAATGAGTATTAGTATTCTTGCTTGCATGCACCATTGCCCATGACCAAAACGTTCCTAGCTGTTAAGAGAAGATAAGGAAATAGAATGATTGGTCACATCTCACATCTGAAACATGTAGATAATTTTTTTAACACAAAGGATGCCAAGCAAACCAAAAGAATCAGAGAGTTTGTACTTAGGAACTCAGAGGTGTTATTCCAGCAGTTCTGGACATTTCTAAACATCAAGGGAAACAAAAAAGGTTTTTCTGTGAATATAGCCTTCACATTCATGCCAACGATACCTGTAAATATAGAAATCATTTAGTGATTAAGCTGACAAATCAAAAGCCATGGTGTGGTGATGCTTCTACGTGATGGAGTCAAATCTCAACCTTGCATGACCATTCATTATACTTACATTGAGATA
>JALLPH010000507.1:0-18288 GCA_036939855.1 Cyclotella choctawhatcheeana
ATTGATTCCTATGCACGATGGGGTTGAGGGTCGCCTGAAGCGTTTTAGATTAGCCCTTAACACTGACACCTAACGCTTCACATCACATACCATATCACCAATCACCACGAACCTACTGCATCTTCTATCATTGACTACCACTGGCTACCACTGACAAACAAACATAAACTCAATGTCAATAGAAACGAGTCTATCCCTCCGGGACGGCCTCCTCTGCGACGTAGACATGGACAATCTCTGCATAGAGGCCACCGATGAATTACTGGAGATGGCTCACGAGAAGCCTCCTCCTCTCGAAGATAGTGTTACAAGTAGTACCAGTAGTACTAGCAGTATCACTGATCCCGGAGTTATCGGGAAGGATCCATGGTGCACGTTATCTTCGTACGGTGGAGCATCCGCATTGAATGAAATGGAATTGAAAGAACTCATCGGACCAAACGAAGAGGGCGGACTCGTTTGGACGGTGCAGCTCGTAAGCGCGGGTACGTCCATCAAACCCCGTAGAGGAATGCCATTCCCGGTGTACACCAATGATTTCCTATCGAGTGTTAAACGCATCGGTACGCCGTCGGTGGAGGTACATGCCGAGGCCGGTTACGATGATTTATGGGACCCCTATTCTCGTCAGGAGTCGCGTGAATTGAAACCGGAGGAAGCTCGGTGGGTATTTAAAGGTGTATTGAACGGATGGCCCGGGTTGACCTTGATGGAGGTACGAAAAGTTCGTGTCGAGGATCATGGGAATAATTTATTGAAGAAAATGATGTCGACTGCCACTGGTAAACGCAAGATTTGGGATTGTCATCGTGATGGGAATGAACGTGGAGTTGATTTAGTAGATGCAATCAATGCTACCAAAGTGAATAGAGATACAGTCATTACTGTAGAGATGAGGTAAGATAATATTATGACATTGCTGTTACAATCACATGCTAAGACAAATGATTTAAATCACAACACTATTTCAATTACAAAACAGATCACCAAAGTGGTCATCTCAGGGATGGTCTAAAGACTCTCCAGGATTTTGCATGTGGATAGAAGGACCTACTGTCGACGATCGAACATCCGGCAATCCTTCCAAACTCACAATTAATTACGGAACGAACATCATCACGAATACAATCGAAGAACGAGACGCAGCATGCACCAATGTTCACATGATCAATCATCGCTACGCATCACCGGACAAACCCGAATCAACGAGAGATAGACTCTTGTATCATACCATCATATTACTCGAATGGGATCATCAACGGTACTGTTCCGTGGTTGAAATTGGTTTCCTAAATGGATTAGGTGGATATAAATGCAGATCGAACTGGTTCGAGGATAAGGATGTCACACCCTATAATCAACTGCATGATTCATTCCCCAATGAATGTGTCTTGCCCTGGAAGTCGACGCTTTCGGAAATTAGAGTCACCAATGTCCCATTCAAGGATAAGGAAGATATGATTACGAATTACATGAATAAGTACGAAGGACATCAAGGTCGATTCGTCGATACCAACTGCAGCTTCTCCCACGAAGTACGGTTAACATTCAACAAAAGGTCTCATATAGCAACCTATCTTGTGAATTACATCCTCCGTGACAAGACATACAGTGAAATGAAGAGGAATTGTCAAACGTTTGCGGCCGATCTTTGTGGGTTTTTGGCAGGTAAGAAGGATGTCTCGCCGTATCATCCCGTGAATCAGATCCAATATCGGAATTCGACGCATACGTTTCTTTATGAGAGTACCAAGTATTCAAAAAAGTGATGATTCTTGATTCTATCTAGATTGATGCTAAAACTTGTGTATAATTATAGTGATGTTTCTTCCTAATCAGAGTGTTTTATTAATTACAGTAGTAAGTTATTCTATGCTTGTCTTTAACTTCTAAGATTTTTGGGTACAATCTGGCGCCATTATTTAAGATGTAGGCTGCCTGTACAAAATAATGTCCTTCATTCTTCCTCCTCTTGATAGTCAAGTTCTTGCTCTTCTTTAATGTACATTAGTTCACGAATATAGCATCATAATTTAAGGCTTGGGTGATGAATTTTCTTGGCGAACATTGATAATTTTAAACCCCCGTGGTTTAAAAGGTAATCTCCAACACAGACCAGTCAAGGTTAAGTAGTCAAGGACTGTTGTCTGTGTCGACGTCATCATCTTCATTCGATGGAACGGCTAGCTCATAAAGATGTCGTAGCAAATCGCAACATTTAGTTACATCGGATGCATACATATCGAGACCCAGATCCTTGATTATATCTTGATAGGTCTCGAGTGTGTTCGTGCCAAGTTGAAAGTGTTCAATAGCGATTAGACTAGCGGCAATAGCTACACTTGACGGCTTGACACACACGAATGGATAGGCACACACGCTGAGTTCGGATAAGAACCGGGCAAACTCATAGGCCTCGGGCTTGTTGTTGTTGTTGTTGTTGTTGTTGTTGTTGTTGTCATCGTGATCATTCCCCACCGTCAAGAGAGGGAAGGAGTTGTCGATGAATGCCAGAGGAGTGGCCGGGTGCAAATGCCATTCCAGTGACTGCAATATAGATAGCTCCATCGCCGCAATGTGATCGGGAAAGATGTTCCCCCGTCCCATGGAGGCGATGCAATGTATCCCAACTCGCTTGGGACTGTGTAGTTTAATGGCCAGGTAGATACAGGTGATGGCCGCTAGCTGAAATAACTCCTCGTCGACGTAGCAGGTCGAGAGGTATTGATCGAGGTAATAGGTGGAGTAACAGACGATCTCGCGGTCGATGTCGAAGCGGTCGACGACTTCGAACTTCCACTCGCAGATCCGTTCGCGCCAGACGACGCTGATTTCGGATTCGGGGTGAGATAAGGACATGACGGACTGGGGGGAGCATCGGGCGCCGCTGCTGGGGGATGGTTCGAACGCTGACCATGCCGGCGATGATCCGATCTTGTGCTGCAGCAGCCGGTCTTGCCATTCCTTGGAGAGGTAGTTGCATCGCTGGTAGACTTCTCGACGCTCCCGTTCCACGAGGGATTTCAAGTGGAGACGATGGCTGTCCTGGAGCAAATTCGTGTCGGCGGATCGGTTCATCATGTTGTTGCTGCTGCAGAGGTTGATCGATGCTGTAGTGTCTTGAAATGAGTTCGATGTCGTCAATGATGTTGCAGACAGAGTGGCATTGAGATTCCCTGAGTTTTATGCCAATCCAAATTAGGAGAGGACAAAGAGGGCTCGCGGTTTTTGATGAGAGGACTTTTTGTCTCTTGCGGATAAGACACGCTTTGCGCTTGTTTGGCATCATGGTAACACACACAAGACAAGGAGGTGATGAGAAGAGTTTCTCAGGGTTCATTTGGTTGATTCTTTCTCGAGGAATATCACAGACTTCACCACGCAATACCGCCGTGTGTATCTCAGTCTAGAATGAACTTTGGAAGCTTTTGGAGTAGACCAGAAAGCAGACGGAGAGGGTAAAATTGCGATGACGCATCGGGGTTCATCCACATTGTAGTCTGTAGTACGCACGATGATGATCCAACAATCCATCTCTCATCAACGATCAACACGGTGAAAGTGCGTGTTGGGATAGGTGTTTTAGATTTCTCTTGATCCGAGAGAGATATGAGAGCGAAGAATGCAAAACAGATGAATAAGGAATGCCTAAACAGATGTCTTTTTCTGCTTTCCTTCATAAACGCTCTCACTTCATGCTTCTCCTGCTTCTCCCTGCCTCCTCAAGATACACATGACACATGACCCTCTATCCGCTAGAGTGCGTCATAGAATCCGGAGGGATTCTTCAGTTCACCGAAATCCTTGAGAAGGGTAAAGAGAAGATTCAAAAGGTTCGTCATCGGTTCAATTTCAGGGGTAGGTAAGTAGGTTTCAAGAACAGCTAGCTTTCTGGGGAAGAGAAAGGAAAAGGGTATCTCCTGGTGGAAAGTCCAAGAGTAGACCCCGATACCATCCGATATTACTTATTCCTACGTGAAAGTGTATGAATGCTGACTGTCCACCAGAAAATCTTCGCCGGTCAACGGCGCACAACATAAACGCGACACTGATGCCACGTGGAAGTATCCTGCTGACTGGTTCCATTTCTCGCGCGGATGCTACCATCCTACTTTACCAAAAAGTTTACCATACATAGAAGATATGTTACCATACCTAGTTTATTATCATCATCTAGCGCTAAATATTCTGTAGCATTCAAGTTGTTATTTATTATTTACCTTCGTGTACATCACAACATATCTCGGAATCAGTACTTAATCCCCCTTGTTATTCACCTGATAGGCCGTGGGAACAGTGCTGGATGCTGGTTCAATAATTGATATGACTACATCCGCACAAGAAGGAAGTACGTCATAGCAGCTGACATGCCGGGGGGGAAGGGATATGTTCTTTTCCTCCTTGCTGTGCAATTTGCCTGTTCACTATCTAAGTCACTTGTAAATGTACATAAAAAATTTTAGTTAATCAACATCCTCATAGCAGCTGACATATGATGTCATACATACATTACAAGTTCATTATGTACGTAAAAATGTCCAAATCGATAATCAGATCAGCCCTCTGAGAACCTCGAGACCTCTCGAAGCTACGGTTATGCATTGTTCTTGTGTCAGTCCCTTGGATAATTAAAAGGTTTCGTTGTCACATAAGCCAACCTTCACATATCGAGCCCATTCTATCACAAATCTATCACAGAATTGTGCTGATCACTCCTGTCTCCTGTCTCCTGTCTCCTGTCTCCTGTGTAGGCACTGGCAGTCTTTCTAGAGAGTCATATTTGCCACATATAGGCTTCAAGACAATAGCCTTTTGATGTTGCCAATAGAGTCCCATGAACGATGCTGCTCTGCTGGAGGCTGGCGATTCTGATTGATCCAAGGTTGTCAGCATGATACCCAACAACTCTATATCTCTTGTCAACATGTTGCCTAACAATCAACGGCACTATGGTCATCCTCGTATTGCATAAGAAGCTGTCTTTGGTGCATAGGACACCGTTGATAGATGAAACATCCAGTGGTGGGGTGAAGAGACGCTGAGTTTGCTCTTCGCGTCAGGACAATTCATAGAAGTATGGCTTCATTTGGGGCAAGATCGGAGACATGAGACAACCAATGAGAGTGGAATGGCCAGCCATAACACGCAGCCATACAGTAAAGGAGTGTCTATGGGTGAAGTGGATGTCAGCAGAAGATATTTGGAGCCGTCGTTATGGTTATTTTGACCCATTATGAAGTAGAACTACAGTGCTCGCGCAATTTACACATGTAATTGGAGGCTGACGCAGGTGCAAAACTGCTGCCTAACATGTTGAGCCAACATATTGCCCCCTCAGAAACATCATGAAGAGCCTGACTGCAACAGCATAAGAATTCTGATTGCATTCCAATGATGGTATTACCAATATTATTGATTATTTTCTTGGATTGATGAGATATATTAAACTAAAATCTTTATGTACATTTAAAAGTGACTTTGACAGTGATCGATCAAATTGCACGGCTGGGAGGGACTTTTACACCCCCCTGGGCATCATATTAGTTCAGACTGGCGAAGCGGCAAAGCCGCTTTGTCGGTCCCAACATTCGGCACATTAAGGAAAACCTTAAATCAAAAACCTCTACCTGTAGTTCCCCAATATACTGATAGTGGGCGCTTTGCAGGACCATTGACCCAACAAAGACTTTTTAAATGTTTCTGGACATATTACACTCTGATGAGCTGGGTATCTTCCATGAACAGATACCACCAATATCATTCAAATCCATCTAATGACATCCCATTAAGGGTATGAACATCGCCGCAGTAGAGCTGCAAGCGCTACTGCGGTGCTTATCCTTGGATTCATATACCGTTTACTGCATATGAGTCTAATGATGTAACTGTGTTCATACCCTAAGCAGTTGATATTATCATCCAGTTGGTGTGTTGGGCTTTTCCATACTACTAGTAATTGCTCTCTGCATTTACTAATAAGCCTTTCCATTGCAGTTGTAATTGCTTTTTCCTCCCGAGAGAGTTTGTTGTGCTGTATCTCGTTTCGTATTGTCATATTTAGCTCTTTCTCCCTCACATCTCTATTCTCTGTGTCTCGTTTTGGCATGAAGAATGAGTTGATTGGCTTACAATTATAATCCTTTTTAGGATGCTCATCTTGTTTGTGCTCATTTGGGTGCATATCTTTCTTTTCTGCATTTGCTACTCCGAGCTTTGCAAGTTTAAGTTCGAGTAGTCGACCCCGTTCTTGCACATACTCATCCATCTCTTGCATTTCTCGTTGATCTTGTTCATAAGATTGATAGGAGGATTCATCTGTGTTCCACCATTTCCATTCATTCATAATTTCTTTTTCTTGCTGTACTACAAGCGCTTCGATTATTCTTGATTCGATCGTTTGTGCATTCTCATATTCATATTCGTATTCATCGGCCTTCTCGCGGCTCTCCGTTGTCTCCGAGCGGTGGCTTGTGGAAGGCCCCATTCGTCCAGTCGGCAAGAATTTACTCAACCAGTCTCTTTTCATTTCATTCATTGCTTGGTCGTCAAGCTCATTTGTTTCTATACTACTCGCAAAGCTTTTCTCCGTATCCATATTAGATGTGTGTAGTTGAGACCTTGCTGTAAAGTAGTCCAGTGATTGAAGGGAGTCGTAAGATTTAATTCTCCCTATCTGTCGCTGTACCTCTGTGTTGGACGTTTTGGCCAGAATAAACAATTCCATCGTCAAAGTCGACATCTTATTGTCCTCCATTGGTGATGAGTTGTTTTTGAAAGGTGGCGTGCATCCTTTCTCTTCGTCAATTAATGTTGGGGGCTGTGAATCCACCCAACTCGTGCTTTCATTAATGGATTCGTGCCCTCTCTGTATTTGTGATAGAGATTCCATCTCCGTTTCGCTCGTCTGGTGTGATACGAATAGTATCTGGCTAATCCCATCAGCGATAGGTTCATTAATGGTTCCTGACTGCCTCTCTTCTGTCGATAGTGCTGGTGTAGCTCGATTTCGGAGTTGACGGTTGATGAGGTCCATATCTTTGGCGCAATCCAATGGATTAGCCCCAATCCACTCGCACATCGCCACAGCCTGGTTGGATCGAGTTGATCTTGGCGGTTGATTGGTTGCTGTTGATGTTTCCCTTGGCTCACCATGGTGAGTTGCTCGGGGGAAATCATCATCATTGTTGAGACCGTTGGCCTCTAAAAAACGTTCACCCATAAGGTAAACTCGCGTTAAGTCTTATTGTTTACCTCTGAGTTGTTTGTAATTTTTTAGCTTATCTTAGGACTGTTTTCGATTCGTGGTTTCGAAAAAAAGTTTGATCCTTTAATAAGTTTATTTCGAAAAGTTGTTGATCCTCTTGAAGTTGAGCAAAAAAGAGCGATCACTCTGGAAGTTTGTGCTGATCCCTGAAGTTTGTTCAAAAAACATGATCCTTTGTAAGTTTATTTTAAAAGCTGGTCCCTCGGAAGTCAAAAGCGTGAAATATGGATCCTCTGAAGTTCTCCTTTGATTATTACTGTTTTTGTAGAATCTCACTAGCTTTCCCGCAACCCCCTAGCAAGCTACACAAGTGGTACAAGAATTACATCAAACATGGCATGTGATATCTACTACAAAAAACTAGATACTATTAGGTAAGATTCCTATCTTAAAAAACGACAATGAAAATGGCGCGTTGGAGTTGGAAGTCAAGGAACAAGGCAATAGCAACAGAAGCAACACATCGATCTCACATCATCATCACAAGACGTAATGAGCTCACCACAAGATGAAATACCAGCCGCAATCAGCATCCCGACGGACTCACTGCTACTGAAATTGTTGGAGGCATGTGCCAAGCACAAACGCCATCACGAGGCTGACAATGAAACGGCGTCAGACTTGGATGGCAGGATGGACAAAGTGTGTGAAAACGCATTATCCTCACTCGCCAACATATTACCGCGGATGGAAAACACGATAACTGTTCCTGATACAAGCATGGATGTTTACTTAACTTCTTCAATGGATGACAATAATACTCATTCTTCCAAAAGAAGAGAGGGGAACAATATGGGAGAAGACATACATCATCTCTGCGCACTCTATCGAGCTATTGCTCGATCTTCCTTCTGTCCCCATGCTTCTTCCTTTTTACTCGACAATCATACGATATCATCTCGTATAGTACGACTGTTGGGTTATCTAGTCATGGATCCTGTCGGTGCCGCAGAGGTGGGTGATACCGCCGCCGAGGTGGGTAATGCAATAGTGGCCCTCTTGGATACGAACGAAAAGTCGAAGAGGGGAGCACTGTCCGATTTGATATTACTCGTGGACGATCTGAATACTGTCGATGAATCGGGAGTGTTGGTCAATCCCAATAATGGAGGAGGAAAGATTTCCATACACATTTTATCATCCATGGGTAGCAACAATACTATCGAACTTGTTTCAAAACGAAGTTTACTCTCATTGCAATTGGGCGTATGGTGCATAATACGTTCGTGTATCCCAAGTATTGACTATAGTTTTGTGGGTAAATTATCTCATGGGGAGTATGTTGACATAGATGGCATGGTTGATGAAGTTATAGGTGCTTCACGACGTGCATTGTTGGCTGGGAAGAGAAATGAGGAGGGAGAAACAAACATTTATTCGAATGAGGATTTGAGAATCCATTCAAGATTGATATTGAAGACCAAGGTGGTTATTTCTAGTATGCTTCAATCCATTACAGGAGGGAATCTATCACATTGCGGGGGCACGTCACTTTACACCGCCCAACTTGGAAATCCATCACCGCGATATATTACATTGGCACTCTTGGCAATTGAAGCTGCTAAATCACATCTAATATGGAATCAAGATAATGTCAACACTACAGATTCTGCGGAACTAGATTCACAATGCTCGCAGAGCTTAGCCAAATTCATGTTATGTACCCTATCAACTCGTGGGATATGTATGCACAGTCTACCATACATCGTAGATCTTCTCCCATATCTTGTCAATCAACAAGATTCAACATTGCCTCGAGTAGTATTACGCATTCTGCATTTGTATTTGCATCAATACAACGAAGCTACGGTTTTGCTAAAAAGGCGCTGTTTGGCTCAATGTTACTTTCCATTGTTGTTCCAGTTGACGTGTGATTCCGAGTGTTTTGCCGATGTAGCCGTTTCTATCATTCGAAAGTTGATAGATAACTCCAGAGATGAATTGAAGTACTTTGTTTTTGTTGTTTTACCCGTTGGTTCTACTCGTGAAAACGAAGTGGAGAAAGAAGAGCAAGCATCGGTTCAAGGGAGGAAGCGCAGGAGAATTGAATTTTCAAACACGCATGTAACTCAGGGGGCATCCATTCATTCCACACTTTCACACTTTGTTGCGAATGCCATTGCCAAGGCTGATAATCTCATTTCCTCCATTGATGCACGTGGGAATAAATGCTCTCCCATGACATCACCCATCATAGCCGAAGATGTGCATGATGTCAAAGTTGTATCAGGAATACTTCGAATATTATTATCACTACCAACATCAATCGAGGGTGCAGATGAGGCAATTCGACGTTTGTTTTCATGTATACATACGATATCACAGACTCTTGTTTCTCACGAACAAAAGAGTAATTGCTATATTGAGCCGAAAACACTCAGAATGTGCCTTGAACTTATAGTAAGTGTAGGTTATCATGCCTATCATCGAGACGAGCACATGCAATCTGTGTATAGAAGTGAAAGGGAGTCAATCTCACACTGTGCAGTGGCTAATCAGCCTTTGATTGATTCAAATGAAGTTATCGAAATTGTTGATGAGATAGCAATAGAGCTGCTGACATACTCAGGTAGAGCTCGCGTCTGTTGTCGAGGCGTCTGTTCTCGATTGTGCTCACTAATTGGAGCGAAAGCCACCCCCCCTTCAGATATATGCATCTGCAGTCTCGGCTCTGTAACTCGAAACCACGAGTGTGGAGAATTCCTTCTGAGGGATTTGTTACCTCTCAAGTTTAGGTGAGATGCCTTTGATAATCAGCTCAGTTTGTTCATATATAGCACAGTTTACATTTTGCCGTGTGCCAAAATCTAGATGTATCATGCTAGCCTCATTGAGCCCCGTCACAGCAGATTCAAACCAACATGATACAAGTCTTACTTCGATACAACACATCCTCGCCGGTACTTCTACACCGCAAGACTTAATTTCTGCGTCATTAATATCACTCCCAATTTTATTACTATCAATTGCTTCGTCCAAAGAAAATCCATCTAAATCTACGAGGTACCTCCTATCTCTGATGGAATCATTTGATTATGAACTTGTAACGAGACATTGTAGATCGGAAATAAAACGAATTCAAGCGTCTGCTTTTTTATCTATCTCCAGACTGATACAAGTGTACGCCGCAGTGTCAATAGGTTCATTGAAAGAAGACTGCTCCTTGTCAGAGCAACTACGGTTGGAGGTGGCAGCATTCCTCTGGGATAAAATGAATCCACCCGTTAGTGGTATCCACGAAGTTTTACTTGGAATGCTTCGTTTCGACAACTCATCACCCAAGCCGCCGATGGGCACTGATATACCTTCATCATTGTTGATGTTGCCGCCAGATGACTTCATACTGCCATTTGTTCATGAGCCTCATGATGTATTCTTGGCAGCTCACACATATTTACAATCAACTCTGTCTGTTGGTTCCATGTCAATGATGTTATCTTTTGGAGGGTTTGAATTCTTGGGTTCTCGAGAGCATTATTTATATCTGGAAGAAATTGCCCAATCAGTCCGCCAACACACAGAATGCAACCCCAAGACACTGGCCCGTGTGCCATTTTCTGTTTGGGCACTACTATCGCCGTTTGTTGCAAAGGATCCCACTATTTCAAAACACGTCGCAAAAGGACTTGGTCACATTCTACTTGACAACAATTATAAGTTATTCTGTGCGTTATTTATGCCAAAAGATGAGTTGAAATCAGCTGTTACAATCAAAAGGAAAGCAGCTAGTGCTGTTGAAAAGTTCTTCAGAGAAATGGAGTACCTCCTGATCAAGTTTTTCGGACTCCCTCGTGCTCTTATAACATTTGGCGAATGCAACAGTTTAGATGACCAAACAATGATGAACGAGCATGGATTAGATATTTCTGTTTGCTTATTTCAGTCGTTGTGTCTTGCCGCGCCACTTGATTCAAGCATCGGTGTGTACGTATTTCAGCAGTCTCTCCTTCGATTGACACGAATTTGGGTAGGAGGCACAAGCGCAAAGTATACCGCAACAGAGTGCTCCATCACAGCCTTCAGTGCAGCTTGTGATACGATAAAAAGGTTATTTAGTGAAAGGGAAAATCTAGTTGACCTTTTCAAGTCCGATGACTTTGCTGCTTCAATCTTCAGAGAGTTCTTCCTCCCTTCGGTGAAAGATTCGATTCCTTGGTCAAGATACCAGCTTCTAGTGGAGTTCGTAGAATTTTGCCTTCTCCCAAACATCACTACACAAGGTCTTCCCGTTCATGGATTGGACGTACCTAATAACTTAGAAGTAGGTGGCTTCATTGACCAAGTCTATCCATCCGTAATCGCTTCAATGATTTTCAACGAAGACAATGCTGGACTCGAGATGTGTGCAGCATTCCGCATGTATATAGTAGACCAGAGAAAAACTCAGAAACGGGCTCAGAAGAAGAGTGGGAAGGAGTTCATTGTAGGAAAGCACACACATAGAAACAGACCTGCTACGTTTGCACGCGATTTAGTGGCCGGAGTTCAGATTTCAGGTTCCGCTGTATCAGCCAAGTCTCTAACGGAAAATATGAAAATGCTTTGTTGGAAGAGCGATGTCATTGAATACGTGCTCCCTAAATTGCTGCTCCATTCTGATCGATCTGTTCTCAAGTTCTTTGCCGATCTTTGCCCTCCGAACACTTCTCTTTCTCAAATTGTAAAAGAGAAAGAGCGAACAGTGCTAAAGACACTCGTATGGGAGCTTGGCGCAGACGATCCCAATGATGAAGCTGATGAAATCTACACTCCCCTATCTGCCGGGAAGAGAAATAATACCCGAAACGACGTGATTCTTGCTCTAAAAATGGGGTATCTGATTAAGGAGGGATCAGCTTCTAGTGGCGAGGTTGACGACGTTACAGCAGTTAGTAACTGGATTGGACCGAACTTCATGCATCTTCTTGTAAATGTTGTGCTTTATAGGTGGAATTCACGTTCAGAACGAGAGAAGTTCCAAACAGTGAAATGTCTGAAAGCCCTGCTGAAATTTTTATCACCAGCAGATTCCCTACAGTTCATGCCTCAAATTATGGTTGCAATCAGCAACGCAATGGGCTCAAATGAGGCCTCAAACGAGAAGGAGAGCAGATTACAATCCATTGCTGTTACCACACTGCATGACTTTGTCAAGATCTTATCTTCTCACCAACTCTCTAGCGTGTCTGACAATCTCACTTCAATTGTGGTTGTACTATTCCCTTTATTTGAGAAGGAAGTACCACAATATGATCTTGCCCGCGAGGAAGCAGTGAAACTCTTGGAGTGGTTGGCCGACTTGACAAGTGAGAGTTTCATCGAGATTCCTTTTCTACCGACAACCCCAGACCTCCAAACAGTTCGAGATACCCTTGCAAAGAAGGGTGTGTCCCTTGATGATATCCGATTGACATCTCAGCAAACAGACCAGGAATTAAATGCGACAATCACAAACCCTCAGCTGCAGTCGAAATTCTACGCACAAATGAATATATTGTCTGATTTGATCGCCAATCACGAAAACAAAGTTGTTCGCAAGGTAGTAATAATCCACATGACAAAGCTTATCAGAAAAAATCGGGATCTCTTTTCAGATATGATTGAGAATGAGGGGCTGGCGTCAATGCAATATCTGACTGTAGTACACGAAGGAGGTGGAGGAACAGGTAAACACAATAGTTCTTGATGATTGTGTTTTGATGCATATGATATTTCTTACATATGAATATCTCCTCAGATGACAAGGATAGTGTAAATGGCGGTTTTATTACCAAGCTATTGATGAGGCTTTTGTCGAAATGCGTGGATGAGACAGATCGTGATATACGAGATGCGATTGCTCGATGCTTGGGCGAGATAGGAGCAATTGATGCGAATAGGTTGGGTGGAGAAATTACAGCTTCACAATTTCATTCAGAAAATAATGACAGCGATGATTGGCGTCTCAGTCAACCTCCTTGGAAAAGTAATGTCACTGTCACTCTATACCAATTGAGACTCGTGACAAGGCATTTAGTATCGGGTCTGAAGTCTGCAGCTACAATCATTGATCAGCATAAACTGGCTTTCGGAATCCAGGAGCTGCTGAAGCAGATTGATGCAAGCCGTAAGCTAGACACGTCTGGCGGTGGTGGTTCAAGTGTATCGGAAGAAAAACCAGAAGAGGCTAGGGAAATGAGTTCATGGCTCAAAGAAAAACTCGATGAAGCAGACGTTCGAAGTATTGTAGAGCCATTTTGGACGAGCATATACCAACAACAAGATATCTCAGCAGAGAAACAGCCTCCATACTTTGTGAAATCAAATTCATACTTCCGGTGGCTCTCATCATTTTGTCGATTCTTGGTCACAAGAAGTCATTCTAACGAAAGGAGTCTTTGGAGTAAATTCTTTTACGCCTGTAGATCTGCCATTCGATCTCAAGGTATTTGATATTGATTGTGCTCTCGATATGTACCCGCCATATTCATATCCTTACTTTTGCCGTGTTTTATCTCACTCCGCAGCTGGTATTGGTGTTGCTGAATTCATTCTACCAGTTATTGTATTAGACGCAATATGCTTCGGCGAAAAGGACGATCTAGATGTTATCGTTAGTGAACTTCTTGAAGTCCTATCTTTTGATATCGAAAATCCATTAATGCAACCAAGGGAAAGAGAAAAAGCAATAAACGCAGTGTTTACGCTTCTTGACGTGCTTCGTCATTGGGCCGAGCAAGAGATGGAACAATTACAAATTTCACCTAAATCAAAGCGTAGGTCGCGCAACTCGCGAAATAGCGATCACACATTGGATGTTTGGCCAATCGAGGAAAGTATATCCAAAATAAACCAATTTCTGAAAAGAATTCCAGCATCTAATTGTGCAGTAGCTGCCAGTGGTGTTGGTATGAACTCCAGAGCTCTTCGCTTTCTGGAGATTGAAAGTAGAAGCAAATGTGCTTTACGCATTGCAAATAATATGAACACGAAGCAAGGATACTTGGCATCTCAACATCTTGATGGAATCGACTTAGATCTTATGCACGATTTGCTTGGCAAGCTAAACGATTTTGATACAATGGTTATCATTTCGCAGAAGGGTCAACGGCATCAATCGAGTTTAACAAGAAGACTAGCCCAAGATGCAAGCGAAAGAGAATTGTGTGGAGATATCGAAAGTGCTTGTCAAGCGTATGAGCAATTATTGGATACAAGATTGAACAAAGAAGAGGTGGCCGACAATACAAGACTTATGACTCAACAGGGTTTACTTCGATGTCAACTGAAGCTTGGTCGCTTGGACAGTGTTATAAACCAAGCATATGGGATGACATCAAATTCAAATAGAGCTGAGGAGATGTTAATATCGAATGCTTTCATTCCTTCTGCTGCAGAGGCTGCGTGGCGACTAGGAAACTGGTCAGTACTCGACGAAGTCTCACATGCTAACCTCAGCGAAAATGTTCATGATGTAAATGGCAATCATCAGTTGTGTCTGAGCCGTGTAATGGATTCGCTACACAGTCGATGTCCTTCAAAATTCAGCTCGTCAGTTCAGGGCGCAAGAGAATCTGCCATGACTTCCTTGTCATCTGCTGCCAGAGACAGTTACTCTCAATCATATCCTCATTTGATGCAACTTCATGCATTACGAGACGTTGAACGTGTATCCCGTGACTTCTTTGATGGCTTATCAAATGAGAACCGTGAGGTCTTGAGCGATGAATGGTCCCTAAGGTTGAATTTATCGTCTCCTGATTCCACCGGTTCAAATGTCATTGTAAATACACGATTAGCTCTGTGCCGAATGGCAGATGAGCCCATTGCTGAAGGTCTTCTCTGGTTGGATATCGGAAAAAAGGCTAGGAAAGGTGGCTTGTATTCTATAGCTGAGCAGTCTCTGACACACGCTGATGTGGCTTTCTCCTCGAGTCTTACAACATCGGATATTGCTCGTGAGTCTATCGGAAAGGTTAAAATGCAGTTTGCAAAGCTCAAATATGCTACAGGAGAGTCAACAACGGCGTTGAACCTAATCGAAGATTGCATTCCATCATCAATTCTGCATCTCGAAGATAAGGAGCTTCAGTCTTTGGTTTCTCATCCGGAGCAGAGTGTTGATAATCTCGGCCGTCTATTGCTGCAAGCAACTGAGTGGATGGTATCGGGTGGGCTCAAAAGTGGTTCCGAGATACGCCGCCGTTATCAAACTGTTTTGAAGCTAGTTCCCCAATGGGAGCGAGGTGTGTACTCTACTATTTGTTTGTGGTCTCTCAACTATCTTCAATACCCTTGTCTTCTGAATTTTATCTTCCGACTATCAAGCTCATTTTCACTTCGGGTGTGTACTCTACTAGTTTTTTTGTGCGCAACTATGTTCAATACCCTTTTCTTCTGATTATTATTTTCCGACTTCAGCAAATATTTGGATATGCTGTTTGAGAGTAGCATTGCCAAGAGTACTGGGCAAACTGGGCATGACGTTGACAACAATGCAAGTCGCGCCAATGCCATTGGTTGTGATGAAAAATGCCAGAAGTTATTGATTGATTCAATAAGTCATTATGGAATTGCGTTACAGCTCGGTCAAAAGCATATCTTCCAGGCACTGCCTCGTTTGCTGGCGATGTGGTTGGAATTTACCGCCATCGAAAACTCCAATAGGAGTGGTGAGTTATTTTGCTAGTGATTGGCTTATTATATGATTGCCATCACCTGCACGTGTCTCACCCTCTATCATGATGTATCGGTAGAAATTTTGCTTCGGAGTCAATCAGAAGTCAACATACTCATGAAAGGTTTCATCTCAAAGATACCCGAGCATGTGTTCTATACGGCACTGCCTCAAGTGAGTATTGTTACAAGATTCTTTTGTCTTTGCTTAATTTGTTATGATTTATGTCTGCTCACTACACAACCTTTCAGCTTGTTTCTTGTATTCTTCACTCTAACCAAGATTCATCGAAGAATGTAATGCAGATTTTGGTTACTGTCCTATCAAAATACCCATGTCAGACAGTTTGGGCTTGCAACTGGCTACGTTTCTCTAAGTCACCCGAGAAACAAGCTGCCGGAAACGTAAGTTTATCTTCCTTTTAGCTTTATACCTCATGTCTACATAACCTATTCACTGAGTCAATGCTTTTTGTTAGGATATCTTTAATGGGGCAAAGAAAAAACTCCTCATGATGGATAATGGAAAGCAGCTACAAGGAATGCTTGACTCATCAAAACGCCTCTATGAATTTCTCCTCCAACTTGCGAAATTCTCCCCCAAGAACAACGCAACCTCTATCAAGATGACACCTCCCAATTTTCAGGTTCCATTGACATGCTTCATTCCACCAATTCAATCGGCCTTATCAGTAACGCCAGGCGCACTCGATCGTTCAGATGTGAATGAGGTGTTCCCTCAATTTGTTCCGCGCATGCGGGCTTTCAATCGAGAAGCCAAAGTAATGCAGTCAAAAGCAAAGCCCAAGAGAATGAGCATATTTGCAGTTCCAGCAACGGCATCTGACCGAGTCGCATCTTTTGACGATGATGACGATCAAACAGTTTATGATACCGGAGAAATGCATTTTTTGGTGAAACAAGAAGCCAAGGGAGATCTTAGAAAGGATTCCCGCGTTCAAGACTTGAATAATGTCATTAACCGCCTCCTTCTCAGTAGAAAAGCATCATCAGGCTCCGATAGTCGCAGGAAACGCTTGCGGTTGCACTTGCGCACATTCTCTGTCGTATGTCTCTCTGAAGATTGTGGAATACTAGAGTGGGTTCCCAATACTGACTCGTTTCGTAGCTTGGTTGGATCAGCATACAATCCTCAAGTGCCGCCGAATTCAATACATCGTCGTGGTGATAGAATCACGAACTACAACAATGTTGAATTGCGGGATGCATTCATGAAATGCCAGGATATGTACTTCAAGAAAGGTGATCTCATAGGGGGAGCGAAAAAATTTGAGGAGAATATATTACAGCAATATCGGCCATTCATGTACTGGTGGTTCATCCAAAACTTTCCAAACCCACATGCTTGGTTTGAGGCACGAAACAATTTCACTTTATCAACTGCTGTTTGGTCTGCAGTTGGTCATGTCATTGGATTAGGAGATCGTCATTCGGAGAATATATTGGTTGATACTCGCAGCGGAGAATGTGTTCACGTCGATTTCGACTGGTGAGAACGAAGATGATACTTGAACCTTGATTCCTACCCATTTGTTTCAATGCACTTACTAATGGGTTGCTTCCGTATTCATAGCATTTTTGACAAAGGTCTCCTCTTGCCACGACCCGAAGTGATTCCCTTCCGCCTCACGCCCAACATGATTGACGCATTCGGGCCCACCGGTGCCGACGGCTTGTACACGGGAGCCTTAGTTGAGTCCATGAAGACGCTTAGACAAAACAGAGATACATTACTCTCAGTCCTTGAACCATTCTTGAAAGATCCCGTGATAAACTTTTCCAGCAGTAAGAACCAGCAGAAAGCCAAAACGGCAAGTGCCAAAGCTGCTGATGCTATACGAAAGATAGATGGCAGGCTGAAAGGAATGTACAATCTGAAGAACCCAAATTATAGGAAGATTGCACGGCGGGATGGTGTGTCTCAGGAAGATGATGATGATAGTGCGCATGTTTCGCTTTCTGTTGATGGTCAGGTTCAAAGAATGGTCGCAGAGGCAACAAGTCATGAGAATTTGGTCCAGGTCTATGTTGGTTGGATGCCATGGATCTAATAATACATGAGTAAGCTTGAGCAAGTATAAAATCTGAGATTAATTGTGGACTAATTCTCCTGGATAATAGATAGACAGTGATTCAATGATCTGTCTATTCTATGATGATACCACCACCTATGATTGATGACTAGCCTCCGCTGCGCTCCGGCTAGCCCTTCGGGATCCCATAATGATAGCGTAAGCATACATAGAAATGAAAGAAAGAAGATACTTTCGGGGGTATCGCTATCTTTCATATCTTTCACACACCTCCCACCTGATGTGTTCTGTACATAGTTCATTTTTAGGTGACAGACAGACCTGATATCTTTTCTA